>CAIGRN010080970.1:0-13231 GCA_903798345.1 Fraxinus anomala
CTTGGGCATATATATATATATATATGACTTTCTAAAATTAAAATTTGAAATCTGATTTTCAAATTTGATTTTTGAAAAGTAGGTTTCATGTAATTACCACTATTTGTGCGCCCGTGAATTAGCCTGCTCAAATAGAGAATTTATGGACTTAAGTATGAATGGGCTTCCATGAATCAGATTGGATCAGTGTGCTGAAGCCCAAAATGTGGAGCTTCCATAAATCTGACGGAAATTTTCGTATCTACATCATTACGAAATAAATATTTAAGATTTACTATATGATTTTTATAATCCAAGTATTACTTTGTGATATAGTTAATATTTTTGGAAATACGATATACCCAATTTAGACTCCATATATTCTTTGTAACTGATATTAATTTTAATTACCCTAGTATTAAGTTGGTCTTTTATTGTGGTTTCTAAACCATCTCATAATTTAAAAAACTTCATTGGGCAAACCGTAACACGTGCTTTTTGGGAAAAAAACAATCTTCATTCTCTTCATTTTTTTTTCTGAATTCATCCAGTATGAATGTTCCCTTATTGCAGTGCAGAAACACATAATTTTCTGTTTTATGACTCAATAATTTTTTTCTTCACAACTCAATAACCCATTGAGACGCGCATAACTTGTAAAAACATATATCCATGTGCCATTTATTATGATTTATAAAATTTTGGTATGTAACGTGTTTGATGGCACATATATAGCTCACAATTGATTATTCAGCATCAATTAGGTGATTTACATGCTTTTTTATTTTACTATATTTTTAACACTATAACTTGAATAAAATTAATGACAAAGTAATTCCGGAAATTATATCAAATACTAGGTAAGCAATGTAATTTCCTTTTTTACTATTTTGATTCAAATCCACTAAGTTCAGATAATTTAAAATAAGGGACAAATATCAACCTTTAAAGATACACTTTCAAACTTGACACACTTATAGAATTATTTTAAAAATCAGATGGTATTTATTAGATAGGTAATTAAGTAAGTTTCATTAATATAATAGGTAATTAAATAGGTAAAAATCACAACTAGTCACAATCACATAACTTAACAGTCACAGATCACAACTTTTTTATCGGTCACAATTATCAAATTAATTGATCATAACTTATTTCTCGTTCACAAATTATAAATTTTATAAGTCACAACTTATTTATCGATCATAAATTATCAAATTAATTGATTATGACTTAATTATCAGTTACAAATCACAATTTTTTTAGATCACAGCTTCATAAATTATTAAATTAATTGATCACGACTTATTTTTTAATCAAAAATCACAAATTTTATCGATCACAAATTATCAAATTAACTGTGATAATTACCCAAGGTCACAAATTACTTTTCATCACCCCACCTTACCTTACCTCATCTCGCCTCGCCTCAGCTCACCTTCTCTGCCATCGTCAACACCATAAAAAATGAGTCGCCGCCTTAGATCCAGTTCACCACCACCACATCCAATGTACAACCACCACTGCATGCACCCCTCCCCAAATCCACTGCACCAGCACCATCGCCAGCCATTAAGCAGCATCGCCACCGCATATTCACAACACCACCGTACACACTACTTACTGATCTACTATAAATAATCACCCCACACCTGTAATAATCACAAATCGCACACTTGTAAATTTGCACCATTGTGCGCACCACCATACATAGATCTATTGTAAATAATCACAGATCGTACACCTTTATATATGTACCACCGCACACACCACTGCATTGAGCAGGAAGCATGGGATGCACGCTTTTGCCATGAAGAGCCGCCTCCTACATATGGAATGAGCATCGAAGAAGAGTAAATGTTGCAACAACTCGAAGTTGTTTGAGTTGAAAAATGAGATAGGATTAGGGTGGGTTATAATGTGGTGTGGTGTGAAATCAAAAAGATTGAGTAGGGTATATGATAAGTGTAATTTCTACAATTTTTCGGGGCCTTAGATTATAGCATTTTATTGTTATTTGGAAAAAACCTAATTTGTGTTATTTCGTGTTTAATAAGTAAATCTCAATTTTTATTAAAATATTAGAGAAAACGAACCAGAAATGGCGAAATCCAAAGTTTGAGGGTTAAAGTGCAACAGTCTTATAGTTGAGTCGAGCCTCAAAATGAAGAATGAAGATGTCACAAATTAGATTCAATTGAAAGCAAAGGAAACAAGAATACAAGAGAAAATGACCAAAAATGGCATCGGGAAAAAATTGAGGACCAAAGTGAACAAATTGAAAGTTTTTAACTGTATGGGGCCACATGGAGTTATTTCCATGGGGTCGCAACTAGCCATTGATGGATGGAATTCATATCAGCTTATTGGTTGTTCTATGCGGCCACAACCATTTGCATTATGCGGTCACATAGTGCGTTTCTGAATGAAAAAATTATGTTTCCTTATTTCATTAAAACTCTATTCCACTTTTTTCCATATTTTCTCAATCTATGTGATATTTTTCTATAAATTAATGTATAATTTAATGGTTAGGATGATTATATAGTTTTTCCTTTATATTGAATGAATGTTTGAATCATATTTTCATTTATTTCAATTCAACACTTTAATTTAAGAATTTCGTGTTATTGTTTGATTGATTTTATATACCTATTACACAATTTATTGCTTGATCATTGATTAAGTAGTTAGTTGCTTGTTGTAGTATAGGAATACTCATAATGAGTCTATAACGTTATAAAATCAACATGTATAGTTAGAATTAGAAATAATATCTTTCACACGTGTAATCTTATTAATGATCTAAACTAAATACATGATTTTCATATGAATTCAGACCTGAAATAGGATCGACTCTAGTCATAGGTTGATATATCTTAAAAAGAGCATTTAACATATTAGCGTTATTGGATGTCTAAAGCGCATGAATTGAATAGATTAATTATTGAAAATTGAAATAGATGGAAATAGGGGGATACATGAATCCAATACAAGCATTCATATTATATTTAATCACTTTTTATCATTTTCTTATAGTAGAATTAGAATAAATAACAAACAAATCACAACTCTTTTGATGTCACTGCACTTTGAATTTAATAGTAGCTATTGAATCACAAATTAACATTTAGTCATCGTGGAAATAATACTCTTAACTCACAAATCTTATTACTTGTACAACGATTCCATACGCTTGTAGGTTTCACGCGAACAGTGTATCTGATTTTCAAAAGAATAAAGGTAAACTCTGTTTTTTGAAATGGTAAGTTACTATGGTTTTGTGCAATTTTTCCTTAAAATAATTATATAGTTTTGATATATTTCTCTTGACCCATTTTTGTTGATTTTTCATCAACTATATTTCCTAGGTGTCTTATTTACAGCCTTCTAAATCTTCAGCCTCTTTTACATACTACTAACAAGAATTGGTTACAATCCCTTGGTAGAAGAAGGCTGCAAACCCTTGATTTTACTACTAAATTTTGCATGCACATCCCCATGCATATAATACATCTATTTTCATGTTACCAAGATCTTATTATTAGATGGTGTTCTCGTGCCGGAGTTGAGTTTATTTACGTATATTTGTTTACAATTAATATTATTTTGCAAATTGAGAGGAAGTGGGAGTTCTAGCTTGCACAAGCACAATCAAATTGGGCGAATCTAAATGTTTGAGAAAATTTAGTCAAGCTACTTAAGGAATTTGTGGATGAGTATACCATAACTTCCACACCAAGTCGGTGAACATAACGGTGTCGAAAAGTGATTTGAAACGTCGAACCTAAAATAAACGGACATCATGTCAACCTATGAGCAATAGGCACACCTTGCAAATAGATCGTGCTAGGTTTGGCACTATGGCCGAAAGCCCGATTCTCACTGGTCAAAGAAAATAAAATTTGATGAAAAAAATAACTAAAATAATATTATTAAACTCGATTCATCTCAAATGTATCTCGACTTGTAACAAACAATGACAAGTATCATTACTCTTCAAGAAGTTGCCAAGTGTGGCAAGTGTGGAATAAGAATTGTGGCAAAGAAATTTGGCATTTGTTTGATAAAAAGATTATTTGAAAAGCGATTCTTTTTAAAATAATTTTTATATGAATGTGATTAAAAGCATGAAAAATGTGAAAAATAATTTTTTTCATAGAATTTGTCATTATAAATGAGTGCAATCATGCTACATGTACATTAACTTTTACATGATGTTTGATATCTTTTGACATGAAATCCATCATAGTCATTGATTTTTACAAGACCATTTCACACCATGACCAAATTTTTGACATAGATGTAAATAAGAATGTCAAAAAGAATATACAAATAGTTTAATTGAAGAGTAATTTTTTTTTTTTTTTGTAGTGGCTTATTATCGTTGTCGTCCTATGTGACATACATGTGACCATAGTGACGGATTCAGAATTGGAGTTCAACTAGGACGGTCGTTGACCGTTGATTGTCGACAGTCAACGATCGTAACAGCGAAATCATTTATTACTATTTAATTAAGTAATATTACAAGTTCTTCAATATATAGTTAAATACACTACAACGTATAAATCAAATATAATTCAATTTCCTAATCCAATTTCCAAATCAATGCTTGCAATTTCACTGTATCATAACATTTATATAATAAGCATAAATCAAATTAATCAATACTTGAACTAAATGGCAGGACTTCATAACATACCTAGAAAATTACACAAATAAGTGTAGCATTTTCCTTTTTGGAAAAATAAAATAACATTTTGCCAAATTATTAGAGAACGGATTTAAATCATTAATCATCCAAGTATAAATCATTTCAATAGTTTTTATATCAAGATACCATTCTATTCTTAGTTCGACTCCGCTGGAACATAGAAAAATTGGTGTGAGCACAAGCATAACAATGATCAAAAGTTTTTCCATTCGAAATATCGTAAAATCACTTAGATTCTAAACAAAAAATGGAACAAAAATAAACGAATTGGAGCTTCCACCGAACCCAGAAGGTCAGAACATACAAACAACCCTCCCAATCCCCCAACGAAATTTCCTTAAAACAAATAATGACGAAAAAAACAACACAAAAAGATTAAAAATAAATAAAATCTAGAAACATGTCACTTCATATCAGCCTTCCGAGCAGTCAAAGCGGCAACAAGAAGCCTAGGAAGTCGATCAAACTCCGTAGCCTCAATTTGCGGAGGCCAAACCTGTAGCCTGCGACTTCAGGAGTGGGTGACAACGGGACTTGGGTGGGGAAGTAGAATATAGAGTTTTGAATTGGGTGTTTGGCTTTCTGACTCTGCAATTGTGAATTGCGAAATGTCGTCAAAATTGAAATGACTATGGATAATTGGGCATTGGGTTCCCAATTGAATTCACTTAATAAATAGCGGGCCATTGTTTTTTAAAGAAAAATGCACAACTGAAAAAAGGCTCAAGTAAAAAAAATGCCCCCAGCTACTCATGTTCCCCAATCTTTTCTTCCTTAGTTTGGCAGTTCCTTGTCTTCACAGTCACAACGGCTCTAAAAACTTCAACTACGCGTTTGCACATGTAAATTTCCACCGAGCCAGCATGGGCGATCGAGCCTCGCCAGTGCTGACTCCGCTACTTTGTGACGGTTAATGATTTGATATATTAATGTGATAATTTTTTTTTTCTCATACATCAAATTATTAATTCTACATGTATGTACGTATGACGATTAC
Organism: Fraxinus anomala; assembly: GCA_903798345.1. Classification (NCBI taxonomy): domain Eukaryota; kingdom Viridiplantae; phylum Streptophyta; class Magnoliopsida; order Lamiales; family Oleaceae; genus Fraxinus; species Fraxinus anomala. The sequence continues at coordinate 5,694 of CAIGRN010080970.1, forward strand.
GATAGTGAATGACTATAAATAACATTGATCTTAATTGAAATAATTTTGCTACATGTACATTCTTGTGTACATCTTCCATGACATTACTCCCTATGTAGCACAATTTGGACATCAAACCTAAAAAGTGATGAGAAAATCAATGGCTATGATAGTGATACGTAAAAGAATTAAAAAATTAATGTAAAACAAGATGTACACGTAGCATGACTCTAATTGAAATGAATATGGTCCGTGCGTGATTTTCAAATAATCATGCTACATATACAACAATTTCTATATCACTTTTACATCACGCTATGTAACAATATGTTATTGGACAGTTTAAAAAAATAAAACAATTTTTTTACTAGTCAAATCATGCCAATTTAAATATGGTCAAAAGTGATGTACACTTGATGTAGAGATGGCTCAAGTCAATTCTCAAATAATCCAAAACCAAACTGAGGCTTTAAGATTTGGGAGCCAACTGGCTTGATTGACGTCCAAGTAAATAAAGCATTGAACAGCATTTGGTTCATGCTGCAACTGATTTGACCAGAAGTAGGCTGCCACTATGCTTTCATTAATGGGTCTGAAATTCTAGGGCTTATAATAGCCATCTTTAAATTAATGAGTACAAGCCCAAATAATATACCTAAGCCCGCCACCCTATAATCCATTCACCAATTATCGTACGGTAATCTAATGTGGCACCCACCTCGTTAAAATTAGAGTAATGTTATTTAACTCTTTTGGAGTTACACTCCAATCTTGATAGCACCAATATGACATTAAACGACAAGTGAAACTAAGCCCCTGTTTGACATTCTTTCTCTTCTTATTCTTATTCTCATTCTCATTTTTTTCTCTTTCTTCATTTCAACTACAAATTCTATCAATAAAATAATACTACACATAAGCCTAAAAATTCTTTTTACTTTTTAACTACACATTCATCCCATCAATCACTATTCCAAAATTTATTTTTCTTCAAAATGGCTGTCATAATTCATTTAATTTCATCTTTCATATAGCCTATGATCTAGCGTTATTTAGATTGGATTGCAACCCCAATACGGTTACATAACATTATTATAATTTGTGAGCAATTAGTTGGATAATTGTGACCAATTAATTTGATGGTTTATGATGGATAAATAAGTTGTTACCAGTTAATTTAATATTGTGTAATTGATAAATAAGTTGGACTCAGAAAAATGTGTGATTTGTCATTGAGGGTGTGTTTGAACCACATTATTTTGGAAAAACGTATTTTGAAATTGTAGATTGATATAGAATGTGTGGTTGAAAAATAAGGAAAAGTTATTGATGTGATGAAAAATATTATTTTATCGAAAAATGTGGTTGAAATGAGTAAAAAAATGATAATGAAAATTTTAATACGGCTCAAACATGGGCTGGCTTTGTAATTGTGATTCGTATTTGTGTCTTGTGATTGTGATTTTGTATGATTTTTGATCAGTACATAATTGCGACAATAAATTGTATGTTGTTGTAACATTAACTTATTTAATTAGTAAATTGGTCAAAAAAGATTTATGAGTTGGTCACAAATGTGACACCTGATTTTTGAAAGAAGTCTTCAAGTTTTTTAAATTTGAAAATGTATCTTAAAACTAGTAATTATATTTTTTTTTTTATAATTATGGGGAGTTTGGGCCAGATTAAGGTATATATATATATATATTTTTTTTTTTAATTTTTTATTATAATATTATTTACTCTATTTTTTATCAATACTATTCACCTTAATCAACTTTAATACAACTTAATATTTTATTTAGTATTATATTTTCTAATTTGTTATAATTTTTTATACAGTCTAATTCGATAGATCAAATGTAACTTAAAGATACATTGTACATTGAGGTGTGTAGTCTAGAGGGAAGAGAAGCAAATATATTTTTAAAGGAAAAAAAATGAAACACGACATGTTAATAGAGTTCGCTCATTTGCCATCCCTAAATGACAACTAAAGTGCTTTTTGATAAAAATTTTGACAACTTTTAATTGGACAAACTTCAATCTTATCAGCTTTTCAATTATACATTTCATCATCTGTTATCAAAATCTACTTAAACTTGTTAAGAGTTTTATCAAACATCCCCTAAATATAACTAAACTTGAAGTGCACCACTTTCATTGTAAAGTCGTCTTGTTTATACTCGTCGTTAATCGTAAATTGAATTCATAAACGTGTATATACTAATCTAAACTTAATTCCACAGTAGAGTAACATTTAGCTTCTGTTGATTAGATAAAAATCAGATTTTTAGTAGATTTTGGTAAAAGTTGATAGCAATCAGAAAAATTGTGAGTTTTATGAAATGTGTGATTAAAATTAAATTTTGATTTTGATTTTGATTTACATTTACATTTTAATCTATTTTTTAAGTTGAACCAAACACGGCTTAATTCCAATTTAAAGGGAGAAAAAATCCACCTTCAAATTCCAAACGAAACGAAGTGATTTCATAGAATCTCAACATACCTAAACTAGAATAAGGAAAACAACACAGGAGCTGATTTATCTCAACAGTAAATTCTAAAATTCCCTTCAATCAAGTTCCATTATTTACTCAAGATTTTGCAGTGGAAATTAATTAGCTGTTGAAAAATAATAATAATAATAATAGCAATGACTGCCTCTGGTGTACGGCCCTATGATGCATTCACGTTTTTCAAGTTTGACCAATGCCATGTGATCTCGATGTGATTCTCATGATAAGGACCCTAACGACGTTCCAACTTTTACATAAGCACCAGTTTAGTTCATATAAAAAATAGATTTTTAATAATTTTAATAAAATTTAATGAAATATATGATTAAAGAGTCGTGAATTCATTAAAATATATAGTTAAAATTAAATTTTGATATTGACTTAAATTTACATGAGCTAATAGTTTTTTGAGAAATGATTCTTTGAATATATTTATATACATATATTTGTGTGAATCAATAGTTAGGGTCCGTTTGGTAGAGATTAAAATCGGATTAAAATTGAAAAAATAATCGTTATTGTTGAATTTTATTAGACGAGTGGGACTCAATAACGACTATATTTTCAATTTATTAGAAAGAAAGGAAGTGTGAAAGAAAGTGATATTAAAAAAATCAAAATCAAATCAAGGCTAAGTCAGATCTGAATATAACCTCTGTTTGGTACAAATTAAAATCTGAATTTTATCTGAAGTCAAAATTAATAATTAATTTTAACTTGATTAATGAAGCAAAGTATTGACTAAGCACACTATCATTGTTCAAAGTGCCAATATTGGTGGCACTTTGGGTTAGACAATCAAAGGTCCATTTGACAGAGTTTTTAGTAAGTTAAAACCTATTTTTAGAATAAGAAATTATTTTTAACTAGTACTTGATAATTTTCTGATTATACTTCGTTAGAAAATTTTTTAGAAATTTTCTCTATAATAAGCAGAAGCAAAAATAAAAACACTATCAAATCTGCTCTGAGTAACATTTTGTAATTTTTCTTTCTAGTTAATGCAATGAGTGAGTTGTTAGTGTTATTAATACTAGCTAAAAAGGAAGTTATTAGTTGCATGCTAGCTAAGGTTTCCAATCTATAGCTGTTTAAAAGCTTGAAATTTAATTGGGTAGGCTAGATCATTAGAATTATTGCATGAAATCTTTTCTCAGTGTCTAAACATGATTGTTATGTCTCTTATGTATTTAAAAAAAAAAAATTGAAATTGAATCATACCATGTTTTGTGTATTATGTTTATGGGTACATTTTCTACCTCGACTTGCTATTGAGGTGGGCACTACCGCTATAACTTGGCAAAGCACGACCAAACTTTAATGGTTGATCGATTCACACGTGCTTCGTAATTGACCAATCGTTTTTTGATTGTCAAGCTTATACGACTAAATGGTCAAACTTATTTTGACACCTTTAATACAAGATAACTTTATGAGATTAACAAGATCTTGAAAATTTATTAGTTAACTCGTTTAGGACTATTTAATCGATCCATTAGATAGTTTAGGAAGATTCCATACAAGATGGGAGGACAATTTTTTCTACTGCAAGATCTTATAATTATAATTATAAGCAATTCATGAAAGTATCAAACACCTAGAATTAGCATGTGATGAATCAAATTTATGTCTCCAAGCAAATCTTGTATTCTTATCTTTTGAATTTCAATACCAACTGTTCAAACCAAGCTAAATTTGACTGTTCCACTTGGCCACGTGGATAGGATAAGACGTCGATCTTAATATATATATATTATATTCTCCTCCATCACACTATCAAATTTAGACCAAATATATAAAATAAATTTGCCAATTTCGAAAGAGATCTGCTCAAATAAGATTCGAGTAACCTCGTCCTTGAAAGCAGCTTAAAAATTAAAATTTTCTATATATGTGAATTATACCCTAAAAAGAAGTAACTTAGAAATTTGCTTTGAAGCACAATAAAAAAAAAAAAAACTCTCACGTTACATAAATTACATTGGATTATAAGATTGATCAATGTTTGTTTTAATAGGTTAGGTGTTATTCTCACTAAAAATAAAAAGGGCTGAAAATTTTATTGGTCACTACACTTTCAAAAGGTATCATTTTAGTCCCAAAATATTTATTTTAACCACAAATGGTCACCAAACTAAGAGTTGTTACAATCAAGTCACTTTTACTCGTGTAATTAATGATCTTGGTGAAATGACATTAAGGAGTTATTTGATAAAATGGCTATCAAACATGACAAATTGATGGAAATCGAAAATGTTTCCCATTTTCCATGAAAAATATTTGCTATCAAACACAACCTAAATATTTGAAGGAAGTTACTTGGCCTCCGTTTGTATATAAATTAAATTAAAGTCAAAATTAAACAATAGTTTCAACCATACATTTATAACTACTATTCATTATTATCTCACATTCGTATTACCCATTTATATTCATCTTTACAAACCATTTATAAATTCGTCAAACGGGTGCTCAATTGAAAAACTTCATACGTTCACTGATCAATTGATTATCTATGTCAAAATAAAAGTTCGGTGAGTGACACGTAATGAAAGTTTGGTGAACAAAAATGATTTTTGAAGTTTAATTCCAATGGCGCCATACGTTTCTGTGGAAAACATTTCCAACCTATATCAAAAATCAAAGCTCATAGAAGAAGTATTAGGTCTCAATACGGACGAGATCCTTAGTATATCGCCCATAGTGGAGGACTAGGGACCAAAGGGTACATGTAAATTGAACATGGTAATGAAATCTTATAATGATTATGCGTGTTAATTCGCTTACGCTTATGTGATTTTCTTGAATAATGTGAAAAATTCGTGGCTAGATTGAGATCAAGAGGTTCTCAAGATATGAAAAGTGGCGGATTTATAGAGGGAAATTCATTCACTCGAGATTTTCATGAATAATGTGAAAATTTCATGGCTAGATTGAGAGCAAGAGGTTTTGAAGATCATGAAAGCGGCGATTTATAGAGGGGACAATGGCTTATTTTAAAATGGGGTGGATTGGACTAGCCGTTTAAAATTTTGGTTCAACCGTGAAACCAGATTTAGTCATGGCTTCATAGAAGGGTGGGTGGTGTTGCAGTGGGGATAGGTGTGGTGTTAAAAAATTTATTTTAAGTGAAAAAATGTAAAGGGACTCTTTTGTTCTTTTTAAAATTAATCAAATTAAGGTCAACTGATTGGCTTTTGTTTTTAACTAAAGGTAGGCATGTCAACGAGGCGAGCCGAGCCCAAAAAAAAAAGCTCGAGTCGAGCCCGAACTTTTTTGGATCGAGCTTTTTTTGGCTCGAGCCGAGCCCAAGCAAAAAAAATGAGGCTCGGCCCGAACTTTTAGCCCGAGCCTTAGCGGGCCAAGCCAAGCCCGGGCCGAGCCGGCTCGGGTTTAAAAAAAAAAATAAAAAATTCTGCTGCCCAGCATAAAAAAAGCTGCCTGCTGGGAGCATTTTAGCTACCCAAGGCAGATATTTTAAGGGGAAAAAAATTAATATATGGGCCGGCCCGGAGTCGAGCCGGGGAACCTTTTTGACATGGCTAACTAAAGGTCATTTGAGGAGAAATTATCCATACGTTATTCGGATGCACATTTATTAAAAGGTTTGAGATTGCGCTGCACATTTTTTAAAGATTTGAAATCTCCATTGCAATTTTTCCTAATTTTCTTTTTAATATAATAGTGGTCATATGAATAATCTCTAGTTTATATACATTTCGGACAACACTAAGTGTACATAATTTAGTTCATAGAATTTTTACAGATATACACTTGGCGAGTTTTCATTTGTCTGTGGCAAAAAACACAAAAAAAAAAAATCCAATTAAAAGCTGCCAACATAGCAGCGTTTCACGAGACATTTTTCTGTACATATGGTTATTTTTCCATACATTTCACCATGCACAAGTCAAAATAATATTGAACAAATTTATTTAAAGTATTGACAATTTGGATGACGGAAAAAAATATTTATTTGTTACGTGTTCATCAAAGTAATCTCTGTGCATGTTTGATTTACTTTTAATAAAAAAATGATAAAAAAATATTTTATAAATATATGAAGGTGAAATTGAAAATCATCACATCAACCGAATCTTATCTTGTTTATTTATTTATTTTTTATTGAAATATTCGACGTATCTTCTAGTTCAAACTTCAAAGTATTAGAGGAAAGAGTATTTATAGTTAATTTAGCATTTTCACTTGACAAGCTGTTCATTATTATTTAGTTTTCAAGACTGACTTTCCAAATCAAAATTTTCTTTCAACTGTATATGCACCTCAATTTAGAGTTGTTTCACGCAAAAGTAGCTAACAATTAAAAGAAAGTTCAGACGATTGTGTAAAGAACAAACCTCTTTAGACAAAGTCTTAACGAGAGGTGCTTTATTTATGAAAATTACAAGTTGCAAAAAGTAAAACGCCTCCAAAGGTTACAAGCACACGAAGTAATTCGAAAGTTTGACAAGAAAATAAATGAATTGAAATTACATATTTCTCTGCTCGAGAGTTGATTGATTGGATCTCTTCCTTCTATGTATTCTTTCTCNTTGAGAGTCGATTTTTTGATCTCCTTCCTTCTTTGCTCTTCATTTTCTTTTATACTCATTCGACAGTTTTCTCCAGGTAAAATCGTTTGAGAACTCCTTATCCCCCTATGACCACCCACTTTCTCCATCATAGATGACTTGTCAAGAACTACCGCCTTCAACTGCTGTCGTTACCCTCATTAGTTAACTGCTTACAACCAAGAATTTTGGGTCGTGGAAAGTAATATGACTCCGCATAACTATCTTGATAACCGCAACAACAATACGTTACATTTGCCCAGGTCTTGGACATTCGCCCAAGTTTTGGGCGTTCCGTGAGTTTGGGCGTTGATGGGTCGTCCAGATCTTTGAGCGTTTCGCAAGCTTCGACGATGATGGGCTTCCATTACATGATTCTGTCTTGGACCATTTAGATGATTTCGTATGGATCCAACCTTCGAATCCCCTAATTGGGCTTCTCTCTCTGGACCACTTAATTGGGCCT
>CAIGRN010080977.1:0-11077 GCA_903798345.1 Fraxinus anomala
CGAATAATTCTTTTCATCCAACCTCACACTCACAAACTGAAACGAATCGTCTCCTTCAGTAGCCATAATAAAAAAGAAATAAAGAAAATCAGTTCGCAAAAGAAAGAAAAACGAAAGACCAAATTGTTGAAACTGAATGAAAACCCTCTCGAAAACGTCTCTTTTCAAAAAAAAAATTAGCTCTGAGATTAAACCTCGTCCCATAAAATTTAGCTCTGATACCATGTTAAAAAATTCAAAAAAATAAAGAAAAAGAACATGAGGCTAGGGTTTGATTGATACTGCATAATGAAATTGAATAAAAAAAAGACTATTTAACCTAAATACAAATAAACTATATATAGGCCAAACCAAGGAAATTGAAAAGACTATTCTACCCTTAATAAATAATAAAACAAAAATAACCATATATTTCTTAACAAACACATGATTTTTGAATATGTTTTTAAGCTTGTCAAGGTGACATATCTCTCTTTTTTGCAGGGTTAAGTGATAGATGAAGGGAATATGTTTCGTCCAAGGAATTGCTTTTCCTTTATGTAACATATTCAGTCATTGTATGTCATTAACTCACTATTATGAGCAAGTTTGAGTAAGCTTAAATTATTTCCTTTTAAGTAAATTGCTCGCAAATTTTAAGATAAAAACATTACTTATGTTACTATTAAAAAAAGTTTAACTTTTTTAATTTAAAAATGAGAATATAGTAATTTGTATCCGTAGATTTACAGATGAAAAGTTCTTTAAAGTTAGTTTACAAAGTCAATTAGCATGATAAGTACATTTCATGCATGCTTAGACAAGCTTAAAAAGTGCTTAAAAATAAGGTGCTTTTAAGCAACTTTTAAGTTTAATCAAACATGATGTAAGAGCTATCCATCCCTTCTTAATTCTTACGAATCAAATATTACCGAAATCTTGGATAATTAACACGTCACTTGGTATATAAACTTTAATATCTAGTTGCAGCATATTTGGGCTAGTAAACAAAGTTCTCAATAGTCTATGGTCAAAATACCTAGTTAAGAAAGGTTAGAATTACAAAGAAATCATAAAAATAAAACCTTTACTTTTATATTTATTAAAATATTTTTCTTGGGTCCAAAAATTAATCTTACTTTAAATTTTAAATTTATTATTATAAATTGCAGAAATGGAAAATACAATTCCAGCCAGGAATTTGCTCAATGAAGAAAGAAATCTTCAATTGAATTGAATTGTTTTTACAGTAAATTACATCTCATCTATATATAGACAATAATTTCTACACAAAATAAAATAAAGGAAAAGAAAACCGAATACTATACAAAACCATTTGCATGTGCCAAAATTGAATTCTGTTACAAAATAAAAAGAATGAGCTAAGAGTTCATTCTAGATCCTTCTCGTGGTGCTGATGTTGCTTGCTGCTGATCAACATTAAATTCCATCTTGGCAACTTCATCATCTTCCAGCTCAGCATCTTCCAACTTGGTAATCTCATTGGTTTCCAATAGCCCCCAGCAGGATGGAGAGTATATGTCCATAACTCCCATCTTAAGGCCTTGGTAAAAATGTCAGCCGTTTGTGAGCTACTGGGTATGTGTTTAGTGATGATGCTTCCTTCTTGAATCTTATCTCGTATGAAGTGGCAATCAAGTTCTTTATGATTGGTCCTTTCGTGGAAAATTGGGTTCGTGGCAATATGTACAGCAGACTTGTTGTCACAATACAAGAAGGCAGCTTGAGGATGAGCTACCTCCAAGTCCTTAAGTAGAAACTGAAGCCATGTTAGTTCACAGCACAGGTTGGCCATTGCTCTATACTCCGCTTCTGAATTGGATCTTGAGACAACCTGTTGTTTCTTTGACTTCCAAGATACTAGTGATTCTCCAAGCAAAACACAATATCCCGTCACTGATCTCCTGGTGTCAAGGCAGGCACCCCAATCAGAATCACAATATCCATGTAACTGCAGTCTCGATTTTGCTGGATAGAATAGTCCTTGGCCTGGAGCTCTTTTGACATACCTTAGGACCTTGTGTGCCACGTGTAGATGTGGTACTCGAGGGCTATCCATGAATTGGCTTAACAACTGAATGGAGTATGAGATATCAGGTCTTGTTATGGTTAGATACAACAAACGTCCAACTAGTCTTCTGTAGAGTGTTGGATCAGGTAGTAGCTCTCCATCTTCCTTGGATAACTTCATATTTTGGTCCAAATGAATCTTAGCAAGTGCTAAACCAATTGTCCCTGTATCATTTAAAATGTCTAAAGGATACTTTCGTTGGCATAGATGAATACCCTACGCAGTCCTTGCCACCTCTATGCCAAGAAAGTATTTTAATTTCCCAAGGTCCTTGATTCTAAATTGGTCATGTAGGGAAGATTTGAGCTGATTAACTGCTCCAGTACAATTGCTAGCCACGATTATGTCATCGACATATACCAAAACAGCGGTGAAGGAATTACCAGTGCTCTTGGTGAATAAGCTATAGTCTGCTTTGGGTTGAGTATATCCTTGCTCGATAATGAACTTAGAAAGTTTAGAATACCATTGGCGTGATGCTTGCTTTAACCCATACAGGCTTTTCTTGAGTCGACATACCTTCCTTCCATCACAGTCTAAATATCTTAGGGGAAGTTCCATAAATACCTCTTCTTCTAAATCACCGTGCAAGAAGGCATTGTTGACATCAAATTCGAAAAGGTTACACCCCTTCATGGCTGCTATGGCAAGCAAAGTTCTGATTGTGACAAGCTTAGCTACGGGTAAGAAGGTTTCATAGTAATCAAAACCTTCCAACTGTGTATACCCTTTTGCATCTAACCTTGCTTTGAACCTTTCTACACTGCCATGAGCATTGAACTTGATTTTGTATACCCATTTATACCCTATAGCTTTCTTATCAGGAGGTAAGTCAACTAGGACCCAAGTGTCATAGAGTTCAAGAGCTTCTATCTCTGATTTCATGGCTGCAGACCATTCAGGCGAAATTTTGGCTTCTTGGTAGCTTTTTGGTTCTGTTTGTATAGTGACAGATGACGCAAATGCTTTATGTGAAGTTGATAAGTTTTTATAAGAAATGCTGGCACTAAGTGGGAAATGTTTACCTGGGAAAATTGGCCCCTTCAGTTTGTCCAAATCTTGAGATGGGTGAAGATAAGTGGCTTGCTCACATATGAAGTCTTGAAGGTGGGTTGGTGCTTTTGGTGTTCTTGCTGATCTGCGTGGATAATGGGTAATAGGAATACTAGTTGATAATGGATTGCAGGCATTTGGACTTGGGGGATCGTCAGTGAACTCTAGTTGAGACTCACCATGATCAGAAGTTTGTGGATTATTTTCGAGATGGTGTGAGCTTTGAGGTTCTGTTTGTGGTGGAGCATGAGTGTCACTTGGAACAAGTATGGAATTATCTTCCTAAAAAATGGGATTTTGAGTGGGATTGTCATGATCTAGAATGGGATTTTCTATGGAATTTTGAACTGAAGGTGATTGATCATTACTGACAGGCTCCTTGAAAGAAAAGACACTCTCATAGAAAATTACATTCCTAGAAATAAATATCCTTTTAGTTTCAAGATCTAGTAAGGTATATCCCTTGATCCCAAAGGGGTAATCTAAGAACACACACCTTTTAGCTCTGGGATCGAATTTGTGTCTCCCATTGATGATGGTTGCTGCAAATGCAAGGTAGCCAAAGATTTTGAGGTGCTGATAGTCAGGCCTTTTGTTGAAAAGGATTTGATAGGGACTTTGATCATTTAATATAGAAGATGGTGTCCTATTTATTAGGTATACAGCAGTCAAAACACAATGATTCCAATACTTTAGATGGATTCCACTTTGAAATTTTAGAGCTCTAGTTGTATTCAAAATGTGCTGGTGTTTTCTTTCAACCACGGCGTTTTGTTGTGGTGTTTCAACACAAGTCTTATGGTGTATGATCCCCTTCCTAAGGTAAAAATCCTTCATATTGAATTCACCACCATTATCAGTTTGAATAATTTTAATTTTGATCACAAATTATGTTTCCACCATAGCACAAAAATTTTGAAGGGCAGCTGTAGCATCAGATTTTAGCCTTAACATATATGCCCAAGTACAACGGCTGAAATCATCCACGATGGTTAAAAAATACCTAGAACCATCACTTCCAAACTCATTGCAAGGTCCCCAAATATCACAATGTAATAATTCAAAACATTTTTCAGTTTTATGAATACTTACAGGGAAAGGTAATATGTGCAATTTGGCAATGGGACATATAGAGCAGATTGAATTATTCGAAGTTTTGGAGAAGTGAATGTGACCATTATCATTAGAAATACAATAATAAGAGTGGCCTAATCTATAGTGCCATACATGAAACACTTGCGGACTATTAGTTACTGAAGCAGAAAAGGAGACAACAGTTAAACAATTGAGCTAGTTTCTTGGCAGAAATTAGGTTGAAAGAAAAACTGGACACACAAAGGACATTTTGAAGATTCAATACGCTGGTTATTTTTACGGTTCCTATATGAGTGACTGGGACTTTGCTCCCATTTGGTAGAGCTACTGAGTAGTTAACTTTCGCTTGAATAGAGGAAAATAAGGAGGCTGAACAGATCATATGATCTGTAGCCCCTGTGTCTAGGATCCAAGGGGTATCTAATGTATCAATAGATTTTGATTTAGAATTAGTCACACATAATGATATACCAGGGACTTGATGTGCAGTTCCATCAGAGGATGATGAAGTGGTAACAGGCTTAAGGAGTGTCATGAGCTGAGAATATTGCTCCTAACTCAATGACACCTAAGGTTTCTCATTTACTACTTCCCGTGCAGAAGCTAAGGATACAATGAATTTGTTAGTTGATGATCTATACTTCCCTTCGAATTTGTGGCCTGGTGGATATCCATTGAGCTTGAAGTACTTATCTGCGATGTAGCCTGGGATCCGACAATGGGTGCAAACTGGTCTGTCTAGATTAGCTTTAAAACACCTTACATTTGAATGCCCTAGAACTTTGCAAAAAGTGCAATAGTATCTATCCTTCTTCTGTGCTGCATTCCTTGCTTTCCTCCTTCTTTGAAAGTGCTTCTGGTAAAGAGTGTCATAGATTCAGAGGTGGATCCTTCAGTAGATATTTCCCTTCTCTTCTCCTCCTGTTGTATGATCGAATAAACTTCATTTAAGCTAGGGAATGGCCTTATTAGTAAGATTTGTGCCTTAACAGCCTTATATGAATCGTTCAAACCCATTAGAAACTTCATCACCTAATCCCTCTGTTGATTTTCAACCACCAGTTTCAATCCTCCACAGCTACAATTAGGGATGGCTTCGTAGTTCATGAGTTCATCCAAGAGAATTTTGAGTTTGGAGAAATAAACATTCACTGGATCTTGATTCTGCAGCAGTGTCTTGTTTGATTTCAAAAATCCTAGGTGCATTTTGTTGGGCAAAACGTTGTTCAAGTTCGATGCAAAGCTGATGTGTCGTCTCAGCATAGGTAGTGCGGCACTTGATGTCAACAGCCATGGTGTTTTGTATCCAGGTGATTACGATGTCGTTGTAGCAAAGCCAATGTTCCATGAGTGGATCATTAGGATCTTCTGGTTCGCATAAGCTTCCATCAATGAAGCCTAATTTATTCTTAATCCGTAGCGCCCTCTTCATAGATCGTGCTCATGAATAATAGTTGCTGGCATCTAGTACATGAGTTACCAGCATAGCGCCGGTATTATCATTGCTTCTGATGAAATATGGGCTACTTGGCTGGGTGGGATCATGGATAATGATATTTGGATTTTGGTTTTGGATTTGTGTTTGAACTGTGCTTGGATTCTCAGTACTGGTTTCTTGCATTTCTGGCTCGATACCATATTATAAATTGCAAAAATGGAAAATACAATTCCAGCCAAGAATTTGCTCAACGAAGGAAGAAATCTTCAATTGAATTGAATTGTTTTTACAGTAAATTACATCTCATCTATATATGGACAATAATTCCTACACAAAATAAAATAAAGGAAAAGAAAACCGAATACTATACAAAACCATTTGCATGTGCCAAAACTGAATTCTGTTACAAAATGAAAAGAATGAGCTACGAGTTCATTCTAGATCCTTTTCGTGGTGCTGATGTTGCTTGCTGCTGATTGTGCTGCTGATGAACATTAAATTCCATCTTGGCAACTTCATCATCTTCCAGCTCAGCATCTTTGCTTGGTAATCTCATTGGTTTCGAATATTTATTGACCTCAAAATCTTGATGTATCTAGCTATCATCAACATATCAAGCCACATTTTTATCCACCAAATTATGTATTTGTACAGTAAGAGAATGCGCTAGAATATTCAACTAACCCCACAGCGGAAATTGAATTCACACCCAAATTCTAACAAAGTATAATCCCATTTCATTTTTTATTCATCCCGTTTTTGAGATGTTTATGATTATTCGACGTTCTAGTTAAGGATTTTAAATGTTTTAGCGATCAAATTGTAATTATTTTGCCATTTCACGAAATTGATGAGATAGTTGATATTAATTACTTCGTCATGTTAAAATAATTATTACATTGATAATTGGTTTAATTGTTACCTTAATCTTATTTTCGATTGTTTAGTCTACTATTGTGAAACCTTAATTCTCCACGTACATGCTCCAATAATAGTTGTGTAACAAAATTAAAATTATATATCAAATATGAGTCAAGAATTTTGACTTGACTTCAGTCATCTAGAAATGTGTGTCCCATTTTTTTATTTTTTTTCAAAAATGCATTTTGAAATAACTATTTGATGAAGAATGTGTGGTTAAAAAATAAGGAAAAATTTTGGATTTACGCTTAATATTATTTTATTAAAGAATGTGTGATTGAAAATAAGAAAGAGAAAAATATATTATGGTAATAATGGAAACCAAACAAAGGCAAAGAGAAAAACGATTAAAAACAAAAAATGGTTTCTTGAATCTCCTTCCAAATTGAAATAAAGACACAAAAACTTGAAGCCTTAAAAATATTATTAATGTCAAAATCTAAAAACCGTCAAATATTTGACAATATTCATATATTATTGTTCCTGAAATTTATGTGCAAGATAATACAAGTCTAAGATAGTGTTGTGGTGCTCAGTAGAGGCCCTCCAACCATAGCGACGCCTTTCTTATTGGATTGAAGCCAACACAAAATAAGCGGTTGCCTGACTTTTATTTTCAGAGTCCCTCAAGCCCTCTATCAATAAAATAAAAAGGGGATCAAAAGATATAGGTTCCTGGGATTTAATCTGAAAAATCATCAGATTAATTGAAGACAAATTGAAAACCAACCACTCGAGCAAGTTACAGGATGAGCCCACCAATCCTTCGGATTAAGTTAGCCTAGCACTATGAGTATAAAGGTTCGTTTGGCATAGTGGTGGTGTAGTCTNCAAATTGAAAACCAACCACTCGAGCAAGTTACAGGATGAGCCCACCAATCCTTCGGATTAAGTTAGCCTAGCACTATGAGTATAAAGGTTCGTTTGGCATAGTGGTGGTGTAGTCTGTAGAGTTTTATCAGTATAAAAATTGATTGTTTGATAGTATAATTGAAATATTGCTTTTAATTTATTAATTCTACATGCTACATAATTATTTGACTAAATATTATTATTTTTTATTATGGATAATTAGCACATAATGTCCCCACCTTTCATCGTTATTGTGGAAAACGTCCATACTTTTCATTGCGCAAAATGTCTTTTTTTTAAATCCATTTTCTCAATTAAAAATTATGAAATAACGAAAATACCATTCCCTTTAAATAAAACAAAAAGAAAAGAAAAAAACTGATTGCAAACATAGCCCCAACTTTTTTGAAAAGCGCAAATGAGTCTCAAATAAATTATTAAAAGAGTATTTAACACATAATATCCCTACATTTTACTATTATTGCAAAAAACGTCCCTACCTTTTTTTTGGCATTTTTTCCCTTAATTATACATTTGATAGCGTAAACCATCATTTTTATCCAATTTCATCTAATTTCTCAATAAAAAATAGTGAAATGATGAATATACCCTCCTATTTAAATAAAAAAGTTAAAGAATTAATTGCAACATAGTCCATTTTTTTTAAAAAAAAGTGCAAACGAGTCCGCAATAAATTTTTTAAAAAAATTAATTTTTTATAAAAAGTGCAACGAGTCCCCAATTAAATTTATTTAAAAATTTTAAAAAAAATTTAAAAGGTGCAAACGAGTCCCAAATAAATTATTTTTCTTAATCTTTAAAATTTTTAATTTATTTAAATATGAAGGTATATTCATTATTTCACATTTCTTTATTGAGAAATTGGATGAAAATTGATGAAAGAATGATCTGTACAATCAAATGTGTAATTAAGGGTGAAAATGTAAAAAAAAAAAAAAATGTATGGACGTTTTTTGCAATAAAGGTAAAAGATAGGGATATTATGTACTAATTACCCTTTTAATAATTTATTTGGGACGCATTTGTGCTTTTCAAAAAAATTGGAACTATGATTGCAATTAATTTATTTCTTTTTGTTTTATTTAAAGGAAATTGTATTTTTGTAATTTCATAATTTTTAATTGAGAAAATAGATAAAAATAACCTCTTGCACAATGAAATGTGAAAATAATGGTGAAAATGCCAAAAAATGAAAGATATGGACGTTTTTCACTAATTACCCTTTTATTATATAAAATCTATAAAATTAAATATTTCAATAAAATTGTGACTTGTAGTGAAATTGTATTGGTTAAAATTGTCTGGACCCGCCTATGCAACGCGGAGCAGACCACTCATCCATTACCGAAACAACTAGCGGAGTTCAGGAGTGACACTGCAGAAATCCTCTGCTTAAAATGCCAATGCACCATCAACAACAATGGAAACTACACACTCTAATCAAGGCCAAAAATTTTGATTTCGAATTGAAGGCATCAAAAATCTTCCTGAATCGCAAGTTTTTCCGATTCTCAATCTACCTTAAGCTCCCTCCATTTCTCATCGACATCAGATCTGAACCCAAAACCTCAATTCCCTGGAAACTGAAATTTCTCAAGTCCAAAATCTTTAAAGTTTTTAGAAATTTAAGAATTCGACGAGCCAGAAACAAATGCACCGCAAGAAGGATTCTCCCTTGCCGCTGGTTCCCAGTGTGGTATCCGTATTCTCGTCAGGTATGGACTCAATTTTGCTTCAATTCACTTTATAAATCAATCCCCGAGAATTGTTACAACGCAATTTTTTTTCATTTCGAGTTCGTTTAATAAGTGAAAACCTTCTAATTCCCTATCGCATGATTGAATAATAAATAAAAAGGAGTTAAAATCTTGTCAATTGTTTTAGGAATCGATGCAACACTGTCCAATATTGCTTAGCTTGCTCAAAGTTTTGGTGTTTGCGTTGCTGGGTTGCTTAGCCATTGTGTATTTGAGTAACTATTTCTGCGAAGGCTGTATTTGGAGATCTTTTTCGAAGGCGTGGTATTATTCTGCATCCACCGGCTGTTTGCATTTGATTTCTCAGGTAATAATCACTTTCTTTTGCTTAAATAATAATAACAATAATCTCAAAAAAATCATTCTTAGAAAACATAAAATCATATTCGAATTTTTGAAAGAAATAGTCTTTGGATTGAGAATTGAAGGGAGCTTATATTTTTTCATAACCGGACTATTTGGGTCAATCCGTATGGGTAGTTGAGCTAGAAAATCAAATGTGGTACGGTCCATTCATTATGACGGGTCAGTCCGTGAATTGGCCCAAATCGAATTGAATCGAACTGGTTTTGATTCAATTTTTTAACGAGGTGGATCATCATAGGTGCGGACAGCCTGACCTACTTTGACACTACTTTTTCTGACCAACCGGACAAGGAGAATTTGTTAATCAAAACCCTACTTTGAGGAATTTTATTTTAACTATATTGTTACTCTTATCATTATTCCCCTATCAATTTTGATTTCAGGCTCAAACTAGGTAATTAAGAATCTCAGATCCAAATATTTTCTAGTTTTTTCATTTTCCTAAATCTACACAACCCAAGAATTGATGTATTACAGAAACACACATTTCATCAAAAACATTTCGTAGTTTTCGTGATAATAGGTAAAATGGTTTGATATTGATATCAGAAGTTTCTCTAGTAAATTGAATTTCAAGGGCACGTGATTTTTATATGTTTAATTTTCAAAAAATTCTTAGTTTTCGATGAAGTTAGCATTTGAAAAGCCAAAAGATGAAATTTCAAAACAATATTATTCCTGAAGCCTTGTGATGACCCGTCCAACTTTGGTTTTTCGTATTGCTGTAACCTAAAAAAAAAAAAAAAACTTCTTGGAATGGATTTGGTCCTTGGAAGTAGGCTTGAGAGCAACTTGTCTTCTTTCTTTTTCCATAGTCATATTCTTCATCCCAAAAAAAAAAAAGGTTTTGAGTTTCCATCATCTTCACATATCATTCAACAACAAAGAAATTAAGTTCTTTTCTCCCATACAAATCTGCACTACCAAGGGAGAATCCAACATTGTAGTTCAGCTAGGGCGGAGACTGTTGACCGATGACCGTTGACAATCAACGATCGTAATAGCCGAAAATATAATTCGATACATGTGTAAATGATGTAGCTGGAAAGTCTTGACGTAAATGACTTAGCTGAATATATAATCCCATCTACCACAGTTCAGACCAACAGAATGGTCTCTTAGATCATACAGAATTTCATCCATTTGAAAAACGGCTGGAAGTGTTTCAATCAAAACATGCTCTAATGCTTCTCCTCTCAATTCCAGCCAATTTTTCAGCCCTCTGGAATACATTGTTCCAAATTTTTGCTTCCCTGTTTAAAAAAAAAAACACTTATCAAGTTACTCGAGAACAAAGTTTTGAGCAAAGTGACGCTGCTTACTATTCAATTACAAATCCTTACCTCGAGTGTTCCATTTTCGGTAGATAGAAGAAAGGCCTGAAGCCTTCACCGTGTCTGGGGAAACGCCATGCAGTTGTGGAAAAAATAGAGACCGAAGTGGCGAAGTCCACTTGGCAACCGGTAGCTGGTTCACCATCAATGAAGATGTGAGACTCGGGTA
>CAIGRN010081000.1:0-12727 GCA_903798345.1 Fraxinus anomala
ATCAAGGTTTTAATTGAATTGAACCAAAATTGCATGACTATTCCTATTTGCATAATTTTAGCGAAGAAGAATGTTCCCTATAGTGAACACGAAGATCCGGATGGAAAAGATCGTAATGTGAATGATTTTTGGGACATAGTGGAGATAGCTCGTGAGGATGCTGTGGTTATTCTCGATATTTGTTCCTCACCATGATTTCACTATTACGCACAGAATTCCCTCGATAGTTCAAGACAACAAGAGTGAAAATTAATTTACAAATGAGGATTTGATTGTTTTATCCCGACGGAGACATAAGTCGGTGGGAGATTACAGCCTGGAACGTGTACACTGATCTCTAATTGTTCACGTGTAGTTCCTGATGATGATGATTTATATGTTGAGCAACTATTTGAAACAAAGAAAAATTTGCAAGAAGTTGTCCTTATTGCTTTGAAACAAAATTTTGAGTTTAAAGTGAAAAAAATTGAACAAGTCAACGTACACAATCATCTACATTGACGGCAGCTACCATTGACGTTTGCAAGTGACGAAAATAAACACGAATGCGTTCTTTGTAATTCATAAGTATGCACAAGAACATACTTGTGAAGTGGGTATTCGGCGAAATGATCACAGGCAGGCAGGCTCGAGCATGGTTCATTGGTTGAAAAATAATGCACAAGTTTCAAGACCTACGAACGATTTACAGACCTTCAGACATCATTAACGACGTTCATCGAGAGTACGGGATGGTAATGAGCTATCAGAAGGTTTGAAAAGCCAAAGAATGCGCATTTGAGGACTTAATGGGTTTGACAACCGAGGATAGTTATGCTAAATTGGCCAAATATTGCTATAACATGGGNAGAATGCGCATTTGAGGACTTAATGGGTTTGACAACCGAGGATAGTTATGCTAAATTGGCCAGATATTGCTATAACATGGGGAAAACTAATCCTGGATCGGCATTTTTTATTGAGACAGAAGGCAATAATTGCTTCAAGTATTTCTTACAATGCATTCGAGGATTTTGAAATACAATGCGACCCGTAATTCTAGTCGATGGTACAACCTTTAAGGCTAGATACGAAGGCAAGTTGATTATTGCAACATGTCAGATCCCAACATCCAAATTTACCTTTTTGCATTCGGTATAGTCGATGGAGAAAATGATCTAACGATGCGTTGGTTCTTCACGAAGTTGAGAAAAGTAATTGGGGATGTCGAGAACCTTGCATTTGTAACTAACCGGGGGCACATCACGATTATTGTCTGAGGGCATCCTCAAAACTAAGTATCAGGACAGTGGCATCGTTGCATTGTTTAGGAGAGCTGCAGAAGCTTACAGTTTTGAAGAGTTTGAATCATGGTCGAAATAGAAAGTAAATCACTTGCTGCATGAGATTATCTAACATAGATGGGGATCGAACATTAGGCACGATCATATTTTTCAAAACGTCGATACAATATGATGACGTCGAATAATGCGGAGTCGCTCAATACGTTATTCAAGAAGGATCGAAAGTTATCAATTCTTGCAATGATTGAGCAAATTCGTAACAAGTTACAGTAGTGATTTCATGACCAACGTGAGGAATCACAGAGTTGCATAAATGTGCTAACTCCGGCTCAGAAAGATAAATTATTAGACTCTAGAGGTGGGGGAAAAAGGTATGTGTAGAACCATTGGATCAGTTTCGCTTCTTCGTAAGATGTGGACGTAATATCGGATACATCGTGGACTTGAATGATAACACATGCACGGGTAGAAAGTTTCAGGTGGAGAGTTTTCCATGTACGCATGCAGCGGTGGCTATGCATAGAGAAATGATAACACATGCACGTGTAGAAAGTTTTAGTTGGAGAGTTTTCGATGTACGCATGTAGTGGCAATGGCTATGTATAGAAGATTTCTACCATACACCTTGTGTGCAGTTATTATTACATGGCTGATTTTTGGAGAGCAGCGTATGTCGAAACAATATTTCCTCTGTCAAATGAAGTCGAGTGGGAAGTTTCCGACCATATTCTCCCACTTAATAATTTGTTGCCACCTGAAGTCGTTACGTACTCCTGAACATAGACGTACATCTAGAATACTATCCACCAGAGAATTTCTCCAATCTCGTAAGTGCGGTAGGTACAACGCAACAAAGCATACTCGTCGATTTTTTACAAGTCAGATTCCTCTACATAACAATTCATCGGATGTGTAATCTCTATATTATTGATTGTAATTTGTATATTACATAATTATTGTCATCGTTAAATATTTAGTCAAATATTCTAGTTACATTTTTCTTATACAGTCAAATATGCTCAAAATTAACAGCTTATATGTTCATCGTTCACCCATGCTTATATGAATTTTACAATATTGACAATTATGTGATAAATAAATAAACAATTAAATATACAATATAACATAAATTTTACAATATTTACAATTATTTCATAAATAAATGAACAATTAAATATATAATGTTTACGGATTACATTCGAATTCATACAAATCACACGCTAATTTATTCTTCCAATTTTATATCCATGATTGGTTGATTTCACAAACCTTATATTTTATACTCAAAATTTTTATGTATACATAATAAATAACAATATGACTATTTCACTTACATCATCGACGAGACAAGTCCCCGAAGTGGTGATGTCGTAAAATCACTTATAAGTCTCCGAGATCGTCTTCTCCCCTACTGTGCGGCTATCTCTTAAAAAGAAACAAAAAAAATGTTAAAAGAAGTACAGATGAGTTAGCGTAGCATACTTCACTGAAATTATAAAATACTTACCCTAGCATAATTCTTCTCCACTCCGTTTCGAACGCTTTCCATTTGATATGGTCCACCTCCAGGAAAAGATTGGGGTACGTCCCGTCGACGAACATCCTCCTCTTCGCCTCAGCCATGAAGGGAGATACAAAGTACGTTAACGGTAATCTCGGCCTCTTGCTGACTACCTTCTCTGGCACATCAACATCACGCCTCTTACCCTTTGTGACGATCGGCGTCCTCTCCCTCTCCATCATCGGGAGTACCACCTTCGCATCCGCCCAAAATGCAGCATCTGGCTATAACGGGGAATGACCCCAATCTCCATTACCCTCTCGGTCACCCTCTTCGTCGTCCTATCTATCACTCCCTCGTAGTCCTGCTATATCCATCGAACCGTTACCTATGACCTTCACCTCAAGGTCTGATTCTTGCTTATGGAGCACTATAATATCTTGACGTAAACTCGATATCTCACTGTTCATCTCTCGTCGCAGCGCTCCTACCTCCTCCATCATCTCTGTCATAAATCCAACTAGAAAGACATACAGATAATCATGTGTAGGAAATTCACGGGGGAGGTGTCTGGATGGAGGAGAATGAGATCTCATCGACAGCGGAGGTGATCCCATTGGGGACGGAGGTAATCTCATCAATGACAGAGGTGATCGTCGATCAACTGGACCGTGCTCCTATACAAATAACATTAAAAATTATTAACTTAATTAAAATAGGTTAACTCATACAAAACGATAATCAATAAATTATATTCAATTCTCATACCCGATCTCGGTCCAGAATAGAATCGGACATCTGGTTTCGTGGAGTATGTGGAATGGCTAATTCAATCACAAAACCTCGACCCTCCTCCTCCATCGACGGCGTCAACTCGGTTAGGCTAACATATTGACATTTCAACTAGTTAATGATCATGTGATGAAATTCTGAAATGACATACAATATGAAGCTACAATGTCTAATACTCACCTGAGGGTCATTGAGGAGGGCTGATAATTGTTTGCCGGATGGACATCCGTCTGCTCAGCCAATGATGCATCCGAGGGCAGTGTGTCTCCCATCTCCTGATAAATCGAATACCAAAGAGGGAGACCGTCTCATATGCCCAGATATGCAACACATACACTTATTATATATAAATTTAGTATAAAAATTTTTTAACGTTGATTATGTTAAACATTTACTTGCACTGCCAAGGGTAATCCATATGTATTGTACTTACGTATGAAACCCTTGGGCTTCGAGTGTGATCTGGTGAAAACGTGTACGGTGTCCTCAAAACATTTTCGACCCCACGGATAGTTGTTGAATGCATCGACGTCATCAATAACTTGCAAATGAAAAATGTCGACTGCAGTCTTCTTGTTATGACACCTCATCACACTCTCAAGGATATAGATCAGCCCAAACTTCAATCTATATAACATCTGGTCGCACTCCCTGATTGCGCCCATCAACTAGGGTAGAAGTACCGTCTCTTGTCCTTGGAAGTACGTCTCGTACAGCATGTTACTTCTCTCAGTAGCTGCCTTGTCACCTGTAATCCTCAGTCCAGCGATCAGAGCAAACTCAAACATCGAAAAACTAACGACCTTGCCCCCGAGGTCGAAGTGGAGGGCATCGTTGTCGACTGGCCTAAGAAGCCAACATAAGAGTGCATCTATGATTTGTCCTGAGTACTGCACCTCTCGCGACTAGTACATGGCCACATGAAAGATTGTCGCATCTCCGTATTGATCATCGAGCAGCTCCAACACAAAATTAAAACTCTCAAAGCTATTGTTCCAAGTAGCTTTTCTCGTTATCCACCTCAACTCTACATCTAAATGATACTCCATCCTACAAAAATTCAAATTTTAGAACTTTGAACAAGAGATAATAAAATAATGCATAATCTCGAAAAATCAAGCGAACCGAATTGTAACTATCATACGCAAGACATCAACGCTAATAAAAAAATAAATGATTTAATAAATTAAAGGAGACGAAAAAAAATGATTACAAACTAACAAATAATTAATTAAATTGCATACAAATTTAAGACCAAAAATAAAAAATAATGAAAATTAAATTAAAGAAAATTTAAAAATAAATAAATTAAGAATATTTTAAATTATCTTAAATTGAAAAAAATATTATAATAAGAAGACAATAATTAAGGTATTTTTAAAATTATTACCAAAAAATTATAATTACAAAAATTAAACAAGATAAAATTATAAAAATTAAATAAAGAATATTAATATTATTTAATAAAATTGAAAAAAATTAAAGATTTGTTTAAAAAGAATTTTAAACTTAAGAAAAAAAAAAGGAAAAAAATAATTTGGTTAAAAATAATATCTAATTTATTAAATTTCAATTTAAAATTATTTATTTCATTTAAAAAAGAATTTAAATTTCTTAATTTAGAATTATTTATAAATTTTACAAAAAATTATAAATAATAAAAATTTATGAATAAAATTTTTTTAAAGTAATAAAGTAAATTAAATAAAATTAAAGAGTAAAATAAAAATAATTAAATATATAATAAAAAAATTATTTAAAAATAAAAAAATTAAATAATTAATAAAATGAAAAAAAATGGGCTAGATGACTGTTGACCAACTATTCCAATCCAACATCTTGTAAAAATAATTAATAAAAAAATGGACCTACAGACTGTTGGGTCGACTGCTAACAGCCCAACAGTCCAAACCAACATTTTATAAAAATAATTAATACAATAAAAAAGTGGGTCAAATTGTTGATTGTTAGTCTGGGCTGACTGTTAATAGTCTGGGTTGGACTGTTAACAGTCAGATGCGATTCAACTGCAAGATATCGTCATTTCCAATGATCTCCCCAAAAAAATCTCCAACACTAGCATCTACCTAAATAATCACCAAATAAGCTAAATAACCTTATTTCATTGCCACAAAAACTATATGAAAAATTTGTTTCATTCTCCACAAAAAATAATCTAGTTTTTTCTCCGATGACTGAGTTCTATGTGTGGTGGTCGGTGCCGATAACTTGATTGTTGTGGTTGGTGTTGGTTTACTGTTTGGACCGGATCGACTGTGAGAGAATTTTTTCTTTTCTCTTTGAGGGTATTTTTAGCATTTTGTTTTCTAACTCATATATTAACGTTATATTATTATTTATTTTTAGGGAAAATTACAGTTACAGTATAAAACATTTTCATTTTTCACAGACTTTGTTCAAACCTTTATTTTGTGTCATCGGAGATACTAAACCTTTAAAAAATATGCATTGGAGGTCCAATCTAACAGAATCCATTAGTTTATCTGTTAGTTGACCAAAAATAGTAGATTTTGACCAATTTTGACAAAATTAGGATAGGTAAAATGGTAACTTGACAATTTTCTCATTAAATAAAATGACCAATTTTGACAAAATTAGGAGAGGTAAAATGGTAACTTAACAATTTTCTCGTTAAATAAATTTAAAAAAGAACAAAAAAAATAAAAAATAAATATACAAACAATCAGTTTCTCCTTCTGAGCATCAATAGTGTCGGTACATTGCCGGCACCACCACCATTGAGTATCGAATTTTTCGCACGGCGCCCCCTGAACTTCACCAATAAATTCATTGATTTTTTTATTGCAATTGAGCTTGACCCATGGGTGGGCTGAGTGCGCCATAGGAATAGGAAGGTTGCCTAGGCGGTCCGCGACCATGGATTGGCCGGACGGATTTGGGATCTCCATTTTTCGAACACAGCTGCTCGACAATCACAAGTGGGCAGTATTCTATGATAAATTCATTCAACTGGAGGGATGTTTGGGATAAATTGGGGTCATGGCTAGGGTCGTCTGGGTATGGGCAAACGGTTGGTGTAGGTTCGTCAGCATGGGCACGACCGAATTGTAAGATTTCAGCAGATTTGAGATTTTCAAGCATCGATTTTTGGGAATTAATTTCTTCCAAATTCGTGGTTTTTATGGGTAGATGTTGGGATGTCATTGAAGAGGGCATTAAGGGCTTTCCATCGGTATCAATATCCGGTGGTTTGGGGGGGCCAAAAGTTGCCGATGAGATTTGGGAAGAAGGTGAATAGTGTAACCTTTTTTATTTTCTTTTTTTATATATATATTAAAATTATGAAGTTATCGTTTTACCCTTTGTTGATTTGGTCAAAATAAAATTTTGAGTCAACTAATGGATTCTGTCAGATTAAACCTCCGGTGCATAATTTTTTAAGGTTTGATACTTCTGGTGGCACAAAACAAAAATTTGGACAAAATTTACGAAAATTGAAAATGTTTGATATCGTAACATCAATTTTTCCTTTATTTTTATTAATTGGTCAAAGCTTATTTTGAAAAGATGGCCGGTCCACTATTTCCTCTATTTATCTCTAACATAAATTACCTCTCACTTTACTCCGAAAGGAAGGACAAAGAAAAAGAAATGAAGGCTTCGTTCAAGGCAAGATATGAGCCCGACAATGCCGCTGCTGCAGCTACCGTCGCCGCTAACGCCGGCGACTTCAAGCTACGTGCCTCCATGACCGAAGCAACTGTCATCAAAGGCCCCAGCTTAAATGGGTTGTCCTTGGCCCTCGAAAAACCAGGCTTCTTCATCATCGATTATAACGTCCCCAAAAAAGTAAGCTCTCCTGTTTCAATTAATCTTATGTTTGTTTCCTCGATTTTGAAATTCTATAAAGAATTCCATTCATTTTAGGGGAAATTTTGAACAAATTTATGCACAAGTGAATTGTGCACAATAATTATTTGTTGATTTTTGAGAATATCCTTTTTAATTATTGTTCTATATGTTTTATGGGTTTTCAAATTGAGCAAATATTCTATTCATTTTAAGTAAATTAATAAATTTATACATAATGGAATTGCAATATAATTTCAAGTTTGCTCTGCATAAGTAATTGATGGGTTGAAGTAGAAATTTGATGCATGGGGAGTATAAGTTAGATGCATTAATCAGTTTTAACATTTCTAGGTTTCCAACTAATAAATGAGTTAATTAAAGAATTAGAGCATGTTTGGCTAAGCTTAAAAATTATAATTTTGAGTAAATTTACCTGTTAAGTATTAGAACTTAGTAATTTATTGCCTTATCTGTGGATGTTTGAAATAATACTTATTTTTAAAATATGATAAGAATTTCTCTCGAAAGATTAACTTTATTTTAATTAAAAAAGTTCAAACATGTTTTTGTTTTGGACGAAAAAGGAAGTTAAAATGTTTCATGGAAGTTTCATGCTTAATACACGGGTTTTATGGTAGAAGCCATTTTAAATTTTTCTGTTTTTTCATTTGCAGGATTTTAGGTTTCAATTTATGAATACAGTAAGGGTAGCTGATAAGCCATTGAACATGACTTACATTCATAGCAAGGGGGATAACCGGACTGTATTGGATGGGACTTTGGTGCTTGATTCGACTAACAAGGTCTCTGCAAACCATGTGCTTGGCACGGAGAATAGTAAGCTGAAGTACACTTATATTCATGGAGGATTGACAACTTTTGAGCCTAGCTACGATTTGGGGAAGAATGCATGGGATTTCATGGTGTCGCGCAGGGTTTATGGAGATGATGTGTTCAAGGCTACATATAAGACCTCCAGCAGAGATTTGGGGCTCGAGTGGTCACGGAGTTCCAAGTTGAATGGGTCTTTTAAGGTAAATGCAGTCACTGTTATGACCTATGTTTGCATGCTTGTGTTGGAGTTTGATGACTTTGAAGTTTTGCAGTCATTATAATTTAGTTTCATGAATCTTTATGGGAATATGATTTCTGGTTGATGATAATAATATTAATTATCAAGCCAGAGATTTGTGGAAGACAGGATGTTCGGTTCAAAACTTTTAATCATGAGAAATGATTGATAATGCTGGAAGATCTTCTTTTACAAATATTTCATAACTAAACTAGATTTCCATGTGGCAGGGGGTTTTTCTCATTCTCTATAGTAGTAATGGACTTGCCCTGTTAAACGATAGAATGTGCACCCAGGCTATGAATTACTTCTGGCTATTTGAATTGTTGTTGTTTAGAGAAGATTATATATCCTGTTCAAATCCCTTTTGGATAACAAGGCAGAAAGCCCCCACTGAGCACTCATAAGTTTCGAATGAAAAAGAGAGAGCTCCCTAGCAAGCACCTACTCCTGTAAAGATGTAGTTTGAATTCACTCTATTATTAGTGTAATATTACAAGGATTCCCTCCAAATCATTTTCTTGTTTTCTGCAAAAAAAAAAATGTACATGTGGTACTTATATCAGAGGTTGAGAACTAGGCTTCTCAATTTCCATATAGGAAGGAATGCCTACTGCTTGAAAATACTTGAAATTGGTACGTAATTATAGGTATTATCTGGAACATGTGTAGAATTGCATTGAACATTTGGATTCTATTTTTACCTGATTCAAATATTCGCTGATTATATGAAAATGAACAAGTCTAATTCTGTGATAAAAGTTCAAATTAGAGAAGGAGCCAAGTTTCTCTGATCTCTTTAACGAGATCTGATGTGTGGAATCTGGAGCCATAAACCTATTACAGGGAATCATTTTGAGACATTCTGGTTAATTTTCTTTTAATCCCACAACAATGTGATTCAAACATAAAACATGCAATTTCATTTAATACTATGAAATGGATATGATTTGCGCTTTTTTGGCGATATCATAATTAAACAAGTAACAGTTCATTCTTGTCTCAGCAGATAGAGGATTATTAAACCATGTGTAACATATCTGACTTTTCTGTTTTCATTTTTTTTATCCTTCCAGATTTCAGCGTCTCTCAATCTGGCAGATGAAAGGAAAATGCCAAAATTAAGTGCTGAGACTACATGGGACTTTGAAATGTGATTCTCTCTCTGGTTCTGTTTGTCTTCTTCAATTGTTCGTATCTGGATGAGAATTTCCTTATGGATGAGATACATATTGGTGCCTTTTCTTCTGGAAATTATACTGTTTATTTTGCAAAAGAGCTGATTTCTTGGTTATGAACTACTTTTAAGCATTTGCAAAATCACCATTAATGAGTTAAAAATTAGCAGTTTTTTGCAGATCGTGTGAAGATCATGCATTCATGCCTTGGCATAGCAAACTTCGAGTATGGATCAACTTTTCTCCTGAAGTATTCGTTAATAGGGCAATTCGCAAACTGGACAACAGAAATTTTATACACATCTTTTATATTAATCTGGTTTAGTCTAACATATCAAATATATTGTTATACCCAGTATATACTACAAGAAATAGGGAAACCCGATTGGGGAGAGATGTTAGACTGGTTTCCCTTTTTCGGAAGGTTGGTTTTGTCAGCTACCAAGTGATGGGCAAATTTGTTGGCGCAATGGGAATAGAATTCAACCTTTCCTAGAGGGTGTTAAGAATGTTTATAAACCGAATTCCTCCCCGCCTGAACAATTATTCGATTCACTTTGAAAGCTGAAATAAGGCATCCGTGTTCAAGCTTTTAACTTACATACCTTGCGTTTTGAGAGTCTATTCCCTCTTTTACCTCATGGATTTTTCTTTGCGGTCTCAGGATTCGAATTCAAAGCCTCTGCATGCTAGTGATTTTCATTAGTAATACACGTCTGCTGGCAAATTTTCCGTAATGTAAATTCAATTACTCGCCCTAAGACTTCACACAAACTCAACATATACGTGTTGTGCACGAGTTATCCCTTTTCTTGGATGCGATCAGATGTGGACTCAACTGGCATGACTATCTGAATCAAAGCTTATATATAAGAACTGATCATAACACATACAAAAGGCTGCATTGACAAGCTGCAATGGACATGATAAATCTAAATTTGTTATTTGCAGTAGTAGACACAATGATGATCGCGACACCAATAATTAATGCCTGTGGAGTACTCGTTAAGTATAACTCTGAAGAGTCAACTTTGAGCAAATATTTGTACTTGACCTATGGTCAAATTACAAATGTAAATATATCAAATTGTTCTACTCGTCGAGTAGATCGTCGTAGTATATTTGAAATCTTGAAACCAATTCTAGATGAATGAGAAATTGTGGTCGAAAGTTGGAAGGAAAATAAAGGAAAAAACTGACTAGAAAGTGACTATCTCCGTCGCTCGCATATCGCTCAAGTGTCACTCGAGTGACAGGCAGGCGACAGTGGTTCTGTTTTCTCTTCTCTCTCTCTCAACCAAAATTTGCATATATATATATATTGTATAAAATTCTGATTTTCTTCATTTTTGCATTAAGGAGTACATAAACCAAATTCTAGTTCGTTGTTCTTGTGTGTTGAAGTGCTACTCACATAAGAAGAAATTGTTATATCTTGGGAGTTGATTGCCGTAAATCGTAGGCATCGTTGCGGGGCAAATTTGACTTGAGGACAAAGTGTTTAACAGTTGTCTCGACTTTGATGTTATTCATTTGAAGTTTCATTGCCGTTACTCTGCCAAAATTCCAGCAGAAGTTTGAAAAAGATTTTACTGGCATTTGTTTGTCACTTCATACACCATATCCATCCAATAGTTTCCACTAAATAATTCTACTTCATAACTGCAAAAAAAAAAAAAAAAAATACCAATTTATCGTGGTAAAATACTAAAATAGACTAGACAGGAATTTTTATGTCTTTCTTTGCCATGCTATCGAAAAGGTCATTGAAAGCTCGACACAGCCCAACAATCTGCCATGGAAAAATACAAGTAAATAATTTTACATTTATCGTTACAATATGCCAATGTTGTTAAATTTCTTACCGAGCAAGTTAATAGAGTCTTACAACATTGCAATATTTCAGACTAATAAAAAGGGATTTAATTTGTTAAGATTCAAATGCTTGGTTTAATATGCATATATTTTGTTAATTTTGATCTGATTGGTGCACGCTGAGTTTTATTACTTGAACTGCACCTATCTACTGAATTAATTAACCAACATGCTTTTGGATTCAAATTCACATTTTCTCTTCTTATTGCTGTATTCTCTTTGTTTATCCTTCAATTACATGTTTTCAGGCATCTGCAATGAAGTATGCCGTGGCATTTACCATGAAGTCGATTCAAGATTGTTTGGGTTTCTTAATTTGTATCGTGTTACCATTCCTTTTAAAGTGTTCCAAATTGATCATCTGCTAACTTCATAGATGACAAACTCGAAAGTTAGCATGAGTGACTGACTAAAATATAGCAAGTGTATGATTTTTGGTCCTGTTCTCTTGGAACATATTCTTTGAAAAATACCGGTTGCCATTCGTTCATGAACCTGCAAGGCATTAAAATGGTTTGGAAGGAATTGTTAGTGTTAGGAATTTGAGGAGGTGATATGGCGCGATATAAAGTATAGATTGCATAAACAATTAATCAAGAACAAGATTGAAAAGAAAAGCAAACAAGAAAATGAAATTGACAGAGGAACCGAATATTTTATTAACAACCAATGGAGAAAAAAATTACAACTTTTGCAAGTTTTTTTTTTTTTTGGTCTATAAAACTGAATGAAGAGTCTACTATTTATAGGAGATATGTCCAAACCCTAGGACTAACCTAAAATATGGAAATTAGGTTAAAAATCGCGTAAAATCGGAAAAAAAAAAAAAAAGAAAACAAACATGCGGCCCCTCGAGCGATACCGTCCAGCGTCGCTAATCCGCATTTTTTTCCTTCTTTGACCCTATTTTGACATCTTTAACCCCAATACTCCAAACGCGAAGCCCTAGACCCAATTTGGACTGACTTATGGTTCACAGAACCCAACAATCTCCACATTGACACAAATTTCGGTGCAACAAACGACGCTCTAAAATTTATCCACCTCGAAAAATAAGTCTGATTGCAGCAAAACACACTGAACTCTTCAATTTGAACCAAATCTTTCCAATACTCGAAAAATACTCTTCCTCTTCCATCATGCCCAAACACGGATACAAATGAACCCAACCCCCGAGTTCCCAAAATTCACA
>CAIGRN010081004.1:0-10047 GCA_903798345.1 Fraxinus anomala
TTTTACCTAATAGAAAAAAATGAAAAAAAATTGTAAGAACAATTCCTTTCATTCTACAAGTAGAGATTGATCTTAAAACTTATAAAAAAGACATGGCTTCTCTTAATAGCATCTTTTGGAAATATACTATTAAATATGAAATTGATTCAATTATGTCAAATAATACATGTGAACTTGTCGATTTACCACCAGATCCAAACCTATTGGATGTAAATGGGTGTTTAAGAGAAAACACAATGTCGATGGTTCGCCTAATACCTTTAAAGTTAAATTGGTAGCTAAAAGGTATTGACAAAATGAATGAATAAATTATTTTGATACATATGCATCGATAGCTAGAATAACTTCAATTATGATTTTATTCGCATTAGTTTCAATACATGACTTGCATGTTTATCAAATGATTGTTTAGTTGCATTCTTAAATGGAAATCTCGATGAAGAGGTTTCTATGGAACAACCCAAAAGATGTGCTCTACCCGAAAATAAATATAAGGTGTGTAAGTTAGTGAAATCGTTATATGATTTAAAGCAAGCACTTAAGAAATGACATGAGAAATTTGACTTCACTATTAATTCGTTTGGTTTCATAAATAATAGTGTAGATAAATATTTATCTTTTACAGTATGTGATAAATATATAACATTTATTTGCTTATATGTTGATGACATGTTGATTATGAATAATCACATGGATGTAATCAAAGAAACGAAGAGATTTCTATATTTCATATTCAAGATGAAAGATGTTGGACAAGTGGATACCATATTGGGTATCGAAGTTACAGATACTAGTAGGATTTTTTTATTTGAGTCAATCACATTATATTGAGAATGTAATTAATAGGTTCAAATGTTTGAACATGAACGTAAAAGAATTCAATACCCCTCTTAATCCAAATTTAAAACTTATAAAGAATGATGGAAGAGAAATTGCTCAATTGGAGTATGTAAGTGCTATAATGAGTCTAATGTACGTATTTCAATGCACAAGATCGAACATAACATTTGCGATTAATAAACCTAGTAGGTTTACTGATAATCCAAGCAATGAACATTGGAAGAGTTCTTGGTTATTTAAATAAAACTAAGAATTTAGGTCTACAATATTCTAAATTCCCGATTATATTAGAAGAATTTACCGATACTAGTTAGATATCTAACACGGGTGGAAGTAAGTGTACTTCGGGTTGGGTGTTTACTCTTGGAGGATGTGTTGTTTCTTGAAAATAAAAATAAAAACATTTATTACACACTTGACTATGGAATCTGAATTTGTAGCATTATCAGATACCAGGAAAGAAGTTGAGTGATTAGATCTTCTTTATGAGATACTTTTAGGACCAAAGAATACATCTACGATATCTATCATATATGATAATCTAGCTACATTAGCAAAGGCATACAATGAGAACTCTAGACATATGAGTTTAAGACATAACTACATAAGGAAATTAATTAATAGTAGAATAATTTTCCTAAATTATATTAAGTCAATTGAGAATCTAGTGGATCTCTTAACTAAAATAGAGATTTATTAATATTTGCTTCGAGTGGGATGGGGTTGAAACTCTTAAAATAAAATATTCACCAATGATGACAATCCTAATTGTCATTACTTAACAAGTAATTGACGGGTTCAAATGGTAACAACAAGGCATTCGATAAGTGAATAAGTTTCAACATATAAAATCTGCGATAACTATATCCTAATAATATAATGTTGGTTGTTACTTGAATGAAGGTTGAACTTTAAGTTCTTAATGAAATTCAGTATTAAAGTACAAGTACCTCTAAAAATAACAAAGATACTGAAAGAATTTCACCTATATAAACTTCGAGATGGTGTTGCTTCAATAGAAAGTTGAAGCTTCTCTCTTAAAAGTTCGTTGAATAAGATGAGCGCTAGGCCATGTTAGTGCTAAACGAGATTGCGGAACTTGAAAACACATTATGCTTGTGTGTGTGTGTGTGTTCTTACCGATATTGACACAAGGAATGATTGGTTCAAAACTTTTTTGCTACCTTTAGTTTCGAGTTACTTTGTTTAAATTACACTATGGTTAGATTCAAATTGAAATATATCTAATCCTTATGAATAAGTATTATAAATTTTGAATATAAATTTTATTGAATACTGAACAAGTGAAGAATTAAAGAAATTGTTGTTTAAAATCAATAATAAGTATTTGAAATAAAAATGGAATTGAGGACTAAAACTTTAACCCATGCAACCGCATAGACTTTGGAGGCAAGCAGTTGCATGTAGGCTTGCAGAGTGAATACGCCCTGCCATTGAACAACCTATGTGCCCACATAGGTTTGTTCTATATGGCTGCATAGAGTGAAAAACATGCCGTTGGTCGATTTTTCAACTTGGAACCTGGTGTTCTTTTGGATGAAAAATTGACTCTTTTATCATGTTTTGACACCATTTTAGTATAGTATTGGTTGAGATCTATATATACATGATTAATGATCAATACAAAATATATACAAATCACTTGAAATCAAATTTCATTCCACAAGAAAGATTAAAAACTATTTTCTTCATATTCAAAATTCTGTTTTCATGTCTTAAATTTTGAAGGAATTTCACTAGTGCTTAAGTATTTATTCATTTTCAAAACTTGATAAATCTTGTAAAAAATTTGCCAAGAGTACCTTTAAGCATCAAATTCAATCCAACAGAGAGCAAATATCGTTTGAAGACAATGATTACGTGTTTAAACATTTGAATTTTCATTGATGTTCTTGATTCTATATTTTTGTTTCTTTTCCTTTTCTCTCGTTTGGAATTATTATTCCCGACATTTTGTCCTTCATATATTTTCATATTGAGACAAGTTTTGCCAGTTCATAGGTTCTCCACACCTTGACTTTCACATCTCTTATTGCATTACAAAGGCAATATGTAAAAATCATTGGAACATGTTTGACTAGCTTGAACATAAGAAAAAATATGATTTAAATAATAATGTCATTAATCACTAATGTGTGATCATCAACAGTCTAGGTGATAGTGAATCTCGTGGTATATAATTCAATGAATTAAAATGTATCACAACTTCATTAGACAATGAGTCAAGAATTCACCATCACCTAAATTGATGATAATCATATATAATATATAACATTCGTATGCTTAGACTAAACCCTAATACCTGTTAGATAGTTTTCATCATTTTGCATGTTCTTTTGTTTGCGAATGTTTTGCCGCCCCGACTAGTGTTNATTCAAACGGTTGCCGCCACTTCTATATATTCTGTGCGAATTCTCCTTTGCAACCACATAAAAAAAAACGTTTCTTTTCTTCTTTCTTTTGGCATCATCAGTTTCTTTATAAAAGTGTTTTCTTGGTTTGATCAAATAGTCACAATTTGAATCAAACGCCTCCATTGTATCCTGAGAGAGATTTTCTTTTATACCCCACTCGTGACCTTGTTGGATAGGGGAGAAACATCTCTTAAAAGATAACGTTTTCGTGCCTTGGAGTTCATTATTTTCCAGATTTTCCTACATATTACAAACAGTTTTAAGAGATGTCTTCGTTTCAAGATCTGGCAGTAAATGAGTCTGTGGCACCTTCAATTCAAGTTATGAATCAGGATTTGATTCGTCTTGATCGGTTTGATGGACATAACTTCACGCGTTGGCAGGAGAAGGTTTTGTTTTTCTTGACAGCAATCAAACTATCCTACATCCTGAGTGATGATCTTGCACCTATTCCAGAAGAAAAAGCAGATGATTCAGACGAACGCAAGAAGGAATTACAGGAACAACGGAAGAAACGAAAGGATGATGATTTTCTGTGCAGAGGCCATATTCTGAATGCACTATCGGATTCTGTTTACAGCGCACACAGGACTATCGAAACAGCAAAAGAATTGTGGCTGGCATTGGACAACAAGTATCGTATTGAAGAGTCAAGCAACCAGAAATTCTTGATCGGTAATTATTTTGATTTCAAGATGACGGACAGCAAGTCTGTTCTTGCCCAGGTACATGAATTACAACTTATTGTTAGTAATCTTAAGAATGCTGAAATAATTTTGCCTGAAGCATTTCAAGTTGGAGCCATTATTGCAAAATTACCAATTTCATGGAATGGCTATAAAAAGAAACTCAAACATGATGAAACCAAGCATACCCTGGAATCCCTCATGCGTCATCTGCGTATTGAGGAAGACTCTCGTAAACGAGAGAATTATGATCAAGCGGCAGAAAAGGCAAACATGGTTCAAGGAAATCATAAAGGCAACAAGAAGCGTAAAACCATCAGTTCTAAAGGAGATTATGCAGAAACCTCTAAGAAAAAATTCAAGGGGGATTGTTTCTACTGCAAAAAACCTGGTCATACAGCTCGTGAATGCCGACATCGAGCAAAAGATGAAAAGGCAAAGAACGAGAAGACAAAGAAGGATCAAGTAAATGTGACTGACGGAAATTATGATCCAAACCTTGTTGCTGTGGTGGAAGAAGCCAATTCAGTTGGAGTTGAAGTAGGATGGTGGCTGGATACTGGGGCTACAATTCATGTAAGTAATGACAGATCTCAGTTCAAGACTTACAAAGAATGCACCGATGGAAGAGAGGTGAAAATGGGTAACAATGTTCGTGCCAAAGTCGTTGGAATTGGTTTAGTTGAACTAAAATTCACTTCAGGAAAGAATCTGACTTTGGCAGAAGTTCTCCATGTGCCTGAAATGTCCAAGAACCTGATTTCTGGGGATCGCCTTAACAAGGCAGGTTTTAAGCTTGTAATTGAGTCTGATAACCTTATAGTTTCTAAGAATAATGTATTTGTCGGAAAAGGTTACTCATGTAATGGTATGTTCAAAATGAATCTAATAAAAGATAACTTTGCTTATACTGTTGATTCTTTATCTTTATGGCATGCTAGATTAGGCCACATAAATTATAAATCCATTAGGAACATGCATAATTTAGGAATTATTCCTAAATGTAAGTTTGATGATGTTAATAAATGTGATATATGTGTTCAAGGTAAAATAACGTGTAAACCACATAAATCTGTTATGCGAACATCTGAATTACTTGGTCTTATACATTCTGATGTGGCTGATTTGCATAGTAAAGTTTCACGTGGAGGGAACAAGTACTTTGTGACCTTTATAGACGATTTTTCGAAATATACTTATGTATACTTACTAAAAAGTAAAGATGAAGTTTTAAGCAAATTTCTTACTTATAAAGCAGTAGTGGAAAATCAATTAAATCGAAAAATTAAAGTCCTACGTTCTGATAGAGGAGGTGAATATCAAGTAGCAGAATTAGCAAAATTCTGTGAAACTAATGGTATAGTTCACGAGTTTACACCTCCATATTCGCCAGAATCAAACGGAGTAGCAGAAAGGAAAAATAGGACTTTGGTTGAAATGGTGAATTGCATGCTTATTAGTTCTGGTTTACCTGATCAATGGTGGGGTGAAGCACTCTTAAGTGCATGTTATACTCTAAATAGGATTCCTATGAAGAAGATTAACAAAACTCCATATGAGTTGTGGTTCAACCGAAAACCTAATATTAGTCGTCTCAAGGTATGGGGATGTCTCGCATATGTGAGAAAACCAAATCCAGAGATTACTAAATTAGGAAATAAAACTTATAAATGTGTATTTATAGGTTACGCAAGCAACAGTACTGCTTATAGGTTTTTGAAGTTAGAATCCCATGATATTATCGAATCAATTGATGCTGAATTTTTTGAACATTTATGTAAGTTTTCATCTATGCAAACTAAAAATTATATTACTTCTAGTTCTTCTAAGAGAGTTCATGAAGAATCTCTTGATGATACTTCCGTTGAACCACAATCCGAAATAGAACCTAGAAGGAGTAAGAGACAAAGGAAAGAAAAATCTTTCGGACCTGAATTTGTGACTTATTTGCTAGAAGGTGATTTAAATAATATTACACATCAGACTAAGATAATGCTTAATGATGATAGTGATCCTGTCACATATTCAGAAGCTATTTCCTCTCGAGATGCTATATTTTGGAAAGAAGCAATCAATGATGAAATGAGATCCATTATGTCAAATCAAACATGGAAATTAGTTGATTTACCTCGTGGTTCTAAACCAATAGGTTGTAAATGGATCTTCAAGAGGAAATTTAATGCAGATGGCTCTATAAATAAGTATAAAGCTCGATTAGTAGCTAAAGGTTTTAAACAACGTCATGGCATAGATTATTTTGATACTTATGCTCCCGTGGCAAGGATCTCATCCATCCGCGTGTTGCTATCTCTTGCTTCAACTCACAATTTAGTTGTCCATCAAATGGATGTAAAAACGGCGTTTCTAAATGGTGATTTGGAAGAAGAAGTATATATGGAGCAACCCGAGGGTTTTGTTTTACCTAGACAAGAAAAGAAGGTTTGTAAACTAGTCAAGTCTCTTTATGGTTTAAAACAAGCCCCTATGCAATGGCATGAAAAGTTTAATAAAGTAATGTTGTCTAACGGTTTCAAGGTTAATGAAGCAGATAAATGTATCTATTCTTCATATAGAAATGGTGCATGTATTCTTATTTGCTTGTATGTAGATGACATGCTTATTCTTGGTCCTAACTTAGAAAGTATTAAGGAGACCAAACAATTGCTAGAATCTAACTTCGATATGAAGGATTTAGGCGAAGCAAATGTGATCTTAGGGATTAAAATAATAAGAAAAGATAGATGCATATCATTAAATCAATCTCATTATATTGAAAATATCCTTAAAAGATATGGTCAGATGGATCATAAACCCGCTTCAACTCCGGTAGATCCTAGTATTAAGTTAATGAAAAATACTGGTAGAACTTATGACCAACTACAATATGCAAGTGTGATTGGAAGTCTTATGTATGCTATGCATTGCACAAGACCAGATATTGCATATGCGGTTGGCATATTGTGTCGTTTCACTAGTAATCCAGGTAAAGAACATTGGAATGCGATTTCAAGAGTTCTAAGATACTTGAAAGGAACTATTGATTATGGATTACACTATCGTGGATTTCCCGCTGTACTTGAAGGATACAGCGATGCAAGTTGGAACAACATAGAATCGAATTCTAAATCCACAACAGGTTGGATTTTTACTTTAGGAGGTGCAACAGTTTCTTGGTGTTCTAAGAAACAAAAATGCGTCTCAGATTCGACTATGTTGGCAGAATTTATTGCTTTGGCCGATGCAAGTAAAGAAGCTGAATGGCTAAGAAATTTGCTAATAGATATCCCAATGTGGGAGAAACCATCTCCAGCTGTGATGATCTATTGTGATAATAAAGCTACTTTGTATTCGGTAGCAAACAAGACTTACAATGGTAAACAACGACATCTCAGTCTTAGACATCAGTCTCTTCGAGGATTACTTAAGCAAGGAGTAATCTCCGTTGAATATGTAGAGTCGAAGAATAACCTAGCAGATCCTTTGACAAAAGGACTAGCTAGAGAGATGATTGCAAAAACATCGAAAGGAATATAAGCAAGGAGTAATCGCCGTTGAATATGTAGAGTCGAAGAATAACCTAGCAGATCCTTTGACGAAAGGACTAGCTAGAGAGATGATAGCAAAAACATCGAAAGGAATGGGATTGAGGTCTACGTAACTTCAGTTAGCTTTAATGGGAACCCTACTTATGTTTTGAAATATAAACAAAGTTCAAAAGGTACAAACAAGTTAAAGTCTAACTTAGACGAGACACTAGAGTATTAGTTAAGAAAACCCATTCATAAAATCTCTAGTGTATGTATTCTGCATGGTAGAGGCTGGATTTAATTCCTTAATAAGTTCTATTGAGAGAAATAACTCGCAGAATTATTTTATAAAGAACTTACCTGTGTGAGTGAGAAAGTCAGGCCGCTTTCTATGAGATTTAGACCGTCTCTAAAGCACTCATGAAATTCGGGATATACGCAAGGCCATTAATGCGTTGGTATAAAAGAGACACTTTTTTATCGGAATAGTATGTGTTTTTGACTCCGGCTAGTCATATTAGGGTCCTTGGTTCAAGATTCGTTCACCATAGCACCTTGACAAAACTTTGAGTTGTTTACACTAAGTGAAAGTTCAAAGTCAAAAGCTACTTTCATTTATGTACGATTTCCTTCGATGATGCCTTTGTGTGTGTTTGCATGAACTACGGTGGCTTGATCCCGTTAAGGGTACGTAGGCAATCATTTTGTGATGCAGCCGCTTCATTTTCTCTAAATCAAAATTTTGGAAAAATAGGGGGGATATGTTAGATATTTTTCATCATTTTGCATGTTCTTTTGTTTGCGAATGTTTTGCCGATCCGACTAGTGTTTGCCGCTACGCAACGGGGACACACCTATTCAAACGGTTGCCTCCACTTCTATATATTCTGGGCGAATTCTCATTTGCAAACACATTAAAAAAANTTAGATATTTTTCATCATTTTGCATGTTCTTTTGTTTGCGAATGTTTTGCCGCCCCGACTAGTGTTTGCCGCTACGCAACGGGGATCGACCTTGTTGGATAGGGGAGATTTTCTTTTATACCCCACTCGTGACCTTGTTGGATAGGGGAGAAACATCTCTTAAAAGATAACGCTTTCGTGCCTTGGAGTTCATTATTTTCCAGATTTTCCTACATATTACAAACACTTAGTGTTCCAAGTTGTTTTCATTAGTGGGAGACGCAAATAACATTTAATTCCTTTGTGTCTTGGAGGTATCTTTGCTTTCCTCTGCACATTACCGGTATAATGGTTATGAATACCATCTTAAGAAAAGAAACTTAGTGCATGTTTGGTTGGTGTTTAAATTAAAATTTAAGTGATTATAAGTTGTGAGTCATACGGAACGCATGAATAACAGTGGATAGTAATTTAGGATTCTATGAAATATATGAATAAAATTTATATTTAATCACAAGGTGATTATAACAATCATCAACCAAATATGCACTTAGTAACGTGAATTGGAGCCAATTTTCTCTCTCTTCTTTTTATCATCTCTAATGTTCATCAACTCCTTTGTCCCAGTTATTGAAGATATTCCACCAATACAAGTAAAGTTTACCTTATTTTGCAATAAGCCCTTGTTTGATGGCCATTGTGTTAAAACGACATTTTGAATAGTAATCTTTTAGAGAGAACGTTGTTAAAAAGTGAGAAAGAACTTTGGATTTAAGTGCAAAATATTATATTTTGTGAATGTGGTTGAAATTGAGTATAAAAAATAAATTATTTTATTTTAAAGGGAATCAAACAAGGACTAAGTAACTTATTGATTTCTAATTTTATCAGTCAAATAAATATTTATTTATTATAAACCTTTTAAGCTTGACCAAACATGTTCTTTACTCTTCTGTAATTTAGGCATAGGTTGTTTTGAGATGACTGAAATTATTAATGTCGCTAATACTTTCTATCTATAATCAATTTTCGAAACCATTCCAAAATTATGATATTCCCAAAAAATTAAATAAATAAAAATTCAACCACATGATATTCCAAAATTTGTGTGTGCATTTTCGACAAATTATTATAATCCAAAAATCTGATTCTAACATCAATCCACTTTTTTAGTCATAAAACAATCCCAAGCTAAATGAAATAATGCCACCCAAAATAAAAACTAATGATAATAAAAAACAGTGTAAATATAGGTCGAGCCATTTGAATCTCGTGTGTGTGTGCGCACGCGCGTAACAACTAATACAATTCTAATACAAATTTATATAATTATTATGTTTCTACATTTACAATTATACTTTAGTTATGGCAAGGGATATACAATCAATTATGCTTTCTCAGTTGTGGGAGAGAGTGAATATAATCGTGTATTTGTATTCTAAATAAGAAATGAATACTACTTGAGATTTATTTTACAAACTTAATAGTTTATTTTGGAGGTTTACTGGTTCCTCCAAAATTGAAAGATAGAAATGTCCTCTAATTAATCTAACATTTTCGTATTTTTATTTTTCTATCGAAAATACGAACAATATCACAATGCCTCACACATTCCAAAAATTTGATATCCCGAGGCTTGTTCTTGTTTGTTGAACT
>CAIGRN010081014.1:0-11960 GCA_903798345.1 Fraxinus anomala
GATAAATTCAAAGTTTATATGATTGATGATTACATAAAAATATACCTCTAGAAATTGTTGAACTACAAGCTTTAGAAGACATTAGTTCTGTTTTAGAATCATTTAATAAGAACATAAATGACTATGAAATGGTGCCATTCAGTGTAAGTATAGATGAGAATGAAAGGTTGAGAAAAATGGTTGCAGATGAGGCAACAAATTTGGATATTGAAGGAGGCCATGCTTGTGCAGCAAGCTTGAATAATGAACAACAATTTCTATATGATACAATTATTGGAAAAGTAAATTCATAATCGAGTGGTGTCTTCTTCATAGATGGTCATGGAGGAACAGACAAGACATTTTTATATAAAGCTCTCATAACTAGTGTGAGATCCCAAAATTTAATTGCTTTGGCAACTGCATCTTCTCGAGTATCTGTATCTCTTTTACCTAGAGGTCAAATAGCTCATTCAAGATTTAAAATTATTTTGAAAACATCTGGTAAAGTTAGCTGCTCAGCAATCAACTTTGGGAACTTTATTGAAAATATCAAAGTTAATACATTCGAAT
Organism: Fraxinus anomala; assembly: GCA_903798345.1. Classification (NCBI taxonomy): domain Eukaryota; kingdom Viridiplantae; phylum Streptophyta; class Magnoliopsida; order Lamiales; family Oleaceae; genus Fraxinus; species Fraxinus anomala. The sequence goes on from CAIGRN010081014.1 coordinate 553, forward strand.
TAAGCACCTATGATGAATCGTTGTGCCGTAGAAGTTGTAGATAGAATGTTCAGAGATATTATTAATTGTCACTTGCCTTTCAGTGGAAAAATAGTAGTTCTCGTAGGTGATTTTTGACAAGTTTTACCGATGCTATTGATAGGGAAAAAAAAGAAGGCATAATAAAGGCTAGCTTAGATTTCTCTAACTTATAGCCTATGTTTTCACATCTATCATTTGTTGAAAACATGAGGGCGAAGTTAGATCCCACATTCTGCCCTTACTTACTCAGAATTGGAAATGAAATGGAGCCTATGTTAGGTTTTGATAGTTTATGATGTAATTGGCAAGTCTGTGAACAAGAAGAACTAAATTGGATAGGTTATAAAAGTCAGGGTGTAGGTTGTAATTTTAGTATTTGAGTTATATAGGTTCTAGGATTCGAATTTCAAAAGAGGACAAAAACAGCACTGCAATTTTGCTAGACTGTCGCCAAGACTTCGCTCTAGTGGCAGAAATAGAAATATTTTCGCTAGACTATCGCTGGGTTCTTACTCAAATGACAAGTCATCGCTCGAGTGACATTGTTAGCTGAGAATTTTTTAATCTCAATTTCAAAGCTTTTTATCCGACCCATTCAACCTTAACCCTATCATATAAATACTAGAATGTCACAGAACGTAAATTCTAGGGTTGAAACATAGAGAGAACTCGAGTACTTCATCTTTTCATATTCCAATTCATTGAGAGACTTCAACCTTCATTGATTTGATTATACTTGGCGGAGAAAACATCAGTTCCTATCAATTTAAATACCAAGCTTATTGAGGAATGCGGAGTTCTTCAAGAATATGCAGGAGATAGACGAATCCACAAAGAATTATACTTGGCGGAGAAAATATCAGTTCCAGTTAATCTAAATACCAAGCTCACTGAGGAACACGAAATTCTTCAAGAATCCACAAGAGATAGACGAATCCACAAAGCCAAGGGTTAGAGAATCCAGAAGGGCTTTGATATTGCAGTCAAGGAGTTGGTGCAGTAGCGCGCAATCCAAGAGGTCTGTCAGATTACAGTTAGGAGTTGGTGCAGGGCCACGCAATCCAGGAGGGCTATTAAAATCTCAGTAAGGAGGTCAGAAAGCTCATGTCGTTGTCTTGTCTAGCGGACTGTAAGTTCAATTGTTTATAGTGGATTTTGACTGGAAAAGTGTCCGAAATTTTTACCAGTTGGGGTTTCTCCGTGAACATTCCACGTGTTTTTTATTGCTTTATTTACTATTTTTATATTACGCGATTTTCAAACATAGGATAATTGGACTATATGCTTAACCATCTAGCGATAATTAATTAGTGACTTGTTACTATTTAATTATAATTTTTAATTTCGCATTTACTCCAATTCACGCCCCTGTAGGTGTAGTTTGAGTTGAACCTCATAATTTCAATTGGTATCAGAGCCTGATTTCGATCCCTAGCCTATAAATAATTCTAGATGAGTTAGTCTTTATACATGCCTCCATTTTGCGATGGAAGCAATTATGCTTATTATAAAGTTCGAGTGAGAGCTTTTCTTAAAGTATTGGATTAGCGTATTTGGATAAGTGTTCAAACTGGATGGACTACACCTTCAACCAGTGTTACTGGTATAGTTACACCCACTGATATTTTGCTTTGGACTAAAGATGAATTAGCCGAGTGTAACTGGAACAGTAAAGGTCTTCATGCCCTGTTCATGACTGTCTGTGGAAGAATTTAGAAGAGTGTCGATATGTGAGACTGCTAAAAAAGTTTGGGACCTCTTAGAAACCACACACGAGGGAACTAAAATGGTTAAAAATTCTAAACTAAAGATGTTAACCTCTAGATTTAAAGATATTAGAATGGCGGACGATGAATCGTTCAATGAATTCTATGCGAAGTTGAATGATATAATAAATTTGGGTTTTAACCTAGGTAAAAAGATCCCCAAGTCCAAAATTATTAGAAAAGTCCTTATATCATTACCGAAAAGGTTTAGACCTAAGATCACGGTGATTGAAGAGAGTAAGGACTTAGAAACTTTCAAGATAGAAGAACTCGTAAGATCACTCCAAACTTATGAACTCACTATATCTCAATCAAATAAGGTTAAATCAATTGCCATGAATACCGTTATGGAAAAGAAAGTGAGTCAACTGACGCTGAGACCCTTAGAAACAGTGAACTTGCCTATTTTGTTAGACAATTCCAAAAGGTCATGAGGAATAGGAGAAAACCTCAAGAGAGGAAAAATGCTGATCCTAGTAAATTCCTGCGTAAGAAAAGTGATAAAAAATCTTCTAGCACTTCCAGTAAGAAAACTCAGTATGTTATATGCCACGAGTGCAATGGGTTTGGTCACTATAGGAATGAATGTCCTAATCTTAAGAATAAGTCGGGAAAAAGAAGGGGTAAGACATTAACAGTGACTTTGAGTGATGAAAATGTCCTAATCTTAAGAATAATTTGGAAAAAGGAAGGGGTAAGGCATTAGCAATGACTCTGAGTGATGAAGTGTTGGATTCGAGCTATCAAAGTAATACCTCTAGCGGTGACGATGAACAAAAATATATGGCGTTCAAGTCTAGAGTTAAGACTAAATCTGATAAGGGAATTGAGAAGATTGAGAGCGTTAGTTGTAGTGAGGAGTCTGAGAGTGAGGAAGACTCTGTGGATGATGAAGATATCCATGAGTAGTATCAATAGTTGTTCGAGGAGAGTCTTATTATCAAAAAGGTCAACATAGCCATCCCAAAAAATCTTGATCGGCTTGAAAGAGAGAAAGAGAGACTTTTAGCTGACCTTCAAGACTCTATCAAAAAATTGAGCGAGTTGAAACTTGTTAAAGAAAATTTGAAGCTAAAGTTAAAAACTTAAAAAGTGAATTGGAAAATTCCAATACTCAACTCCAGTCTTTCATGAGTGGAACTCAAAACCTCGATCAACTGTTGGGAATGAACAAGTCTGTTGGTAATAGGCAAGGTCTAGAATATGTTCAAAATGGCGATGACACTGCTGGTACATCCAAGACCATGTTTGTTCCCGTAACTAATACCAGAATTAGGAATGTTACTTATTCTTCACCTAAAGGCATGAACGTTGTAGGATCGATGCCTGCAAGACAACATAGGATCAATCGTTCTATGATTCAACATCACTGTTGCATAGGTTTGTTCCCAAATATCTTCGCTGTGGTGCACTGTGACATATAAGGGCTGAATGCTGTAAATGTATGTCGAATGGTAAAAGTCAGGACATCACTAGCAAGGTTAACTTTCTCACAAATTAAGTTAGCCACCTAATTGAGATGATTACTTAGTTGACTAAAATTACCTCTGCATCTGAAAAAATTTAGGTTAAAAAAAGTGACTTGAGAGGTCATGAGCCTAATCGCGCTCTTAAGGTTAAGAGCGTCAGTGTACCTCATTGATTAGGTATTTTTGGTAGACGTGAGAGGTCATGAGCCGAATATCGCTCTTAAGGTTAAGAGCGTCAGTGTACCTCATTGATTACGTATTTTTGGTGCATGCTCGTACTTTACCGTTGTGTGACATTAATGTATACATGTCTCATATTTGTTTTTATTTTTATTTTTGTGTGTGTTGTCATTTTATTTTTGTGTTTCATGCATTCTGGTTTTAAATTACACAAAAACAAAAAAAATGATGAAAAATAAAAAAATTCAAATGTGGAAGTTGCTTTTACAGCTTAACATATGATATACTTGAATTTGTTTGTTGTGATCAAGCATAGAGCTAATCGATAAGCTGTATCATAATTTTCATTACTAGCTTAGGTTATTCATGGAGTACTTAAGACGTGAGAGGTCATGAGCCGAATATCGCTCTTAAGGTTAAGAGCGTCAGTGTACCTCATTGATTACGTATTTTTGGTGCATGCTCGTACTTTACCGTTGTGTGACATTAATGTATACATGTCTCATATTTGTTTTTATTTTTATTTTTGTGTGTGTTGTCATTTTATTTTTGTGTTTCGTGCATTCTAGTTTTAAATTACACAAAAACAAAAAAAATGATGAAAAATAAAAAAATTCAAATGTGGAAGTTGCTTTTACAGCTTAACATATGATGTATTTGAATTTGTTTGTTGTGATCAAGCATAGAGCTAATCGATAAGCTGTATCATAATTTTCATTACTGGCTTAGGTTATTCATGGAGTACTTAGTATAGGAGTCTTTATGTACCATTTGCACTGCACACACTATGATATTGTTATTGGGACTCTATCACATGTGTGAGATTTGGGATGTCAATCACATGTTAGTAAGGTGACTTTGAACGTGAATTGACCATATGTATTAGACCTAAGCTCAAGTTTATTTCTGGTATTGAAAAAATATAGAATAAAAAACAAAAGAGCTCAATATCTTATATTTTTCTTTGGAGCCTATTTGACTCGAGCTATTAAGCGTGTGGGATTTTTCATAACCTAGTACCTATGATCAACTAACTTTGGTTAACCGGTCTAAAGCTTGCTACATGAGTCATTTTAGTCGCTTAATGAAGAAAAATCTGCACTTAAGATGAGAAAGATAATAATGAGCTTCGTTTATTGAATGATGTGACATAAAATATTTTGCTCCTACTCAAGGGGAGAAAAAGTACTTTCATTCATATTGAGCTTTACGTTGTAAGTTCTGATATGCTTTAAATGATTTGACTTTCATCAGTAGGGAAATAAACTTATTGGCAGTGATATTTAATGTATCATTTCTCTAAATTTAAGGTCTGGAGTCCTATTTTCAAAGGATTAGTGATACTTTACATATATGGGTCACTTATACAATTTACTCCATGACAACTTGAACTAAGTATGTGGGAAGGTTTACTATTAATTGCTTATCTTTATTCATGTTCACAACAGTATTTTTGAGTTATTCTGTGTTACTGTTAAAATAAATGATAAAAAAAAGGTGCAAAGTATTTTTGTGATATTTTTTTAATTATAGGTTATCCCTTGTTATTTGGTGATAAAAATGGGGAGTAGTATATTTTTTTATGATAGAATATATATTTTTGGATGTATATGATATTTTTGACTTGACATGATGTATCTAAAAATTTTGACTCAAAGGCATTAAATGATAATATCAGTATTGCTAGATTAAGTTTTGATGTTTTGTAGTATCAATATTTCATTTTGGTATGATAGGTTGCATTGATATTATGTTTTAATTTAGCTTATGATATGAAACTGAAATGATGTGTTATGTGTTATAACTACTTAAATAGTTTTTACACTTATTCCTATTTCACATATGTTTTATACTGTCTATTTCAGAAAACAGGTTTTGATAAAGGAAAATCAGAATTCAATCAAGACAGTTAGTGTTGGTAGTGTCAGTCATTGAGTCTGTAATTTTTTCACTACTACATTGACTTTAGATTGTAGTTTTGTCACTGAATGTCAAATGTCGAGCTTGTTAGGTTTTGATAGTTTAAGATGTAATTGACAAGTCTGTGAATAAAAAGGACTAAATGGGATAGGTTATAAAAGTCAAGGAGTTGGTTGTAATTTTCGTATTAAAGTTGTACAGGTTCTAGGGTTCGAGTTTCAAAAGAGGACAAAAATGGTGCCGCAATTTCGCTAGACTGTCGCCAGGACTTCGCTCTAGTGACATAAACATAAAATTTTTTGCTAGACTATCATTGGGTCCACGCTCGAACGATAAGCTGTCACTCGAGCGACATGGTTAGATGGGAATTTTTAATCGCGATTCAGAGCTTTTTATCTGGCCCATTCAACCTTAACCCTATCATATAAATACCAAAACACCACATAACGTAAATTCTAAGGTTGAAACATAAAGAGAACTTGAGAGCTTCATCTTTTCATCTTCTAATTCATTGAGAGACTTCAACCTTCATTGATTTGATTATACTTGGTAGAGAAAACATTAGTTCCAGTTAATCCAAATACCAAGCTCACTGAGGAACACGAAATTCTTCAAGAATCCATAGGAGATAGATGAATCCACAAAGCCAAGGGTTACAAAATCTAGAGAATGGCTTTGATATTGCAGTCAAGGAGTTGGTACANCTTCATTGATTTGATTATACTTGGTAGAGAAAACATTAGTTCCAGTTAATCCAAATACCAAGCTCACTGAGGAACACGAAATTCTTCAAGAATCCATAGGAGATAGATGAATCCACAAAGCCAAGGGTTACAAAATCTAGAGAATGGCTTTGATATTGCAGTCAAGGAGTTGGTACAGTAGCGCGCAATCTAATAGGTCTGTCAGTTAGGAGTTGGTGCAGGGGCACGCAATCCAGGAGGGCTGTTAGAATCTTAGTCAAGAGTTATTGTGAGACAAACAATCCAGGATGACTGTATTAACTTTAGTCATAAGGTTAGAAAGCTCGTGTCATCGTCTTGTCTAGCGGACTGTAAGTTCAATCGTTAATAGTGGATTTTGACTAGCAAAGTGTCAGGAGTTTTTACACAGTTGGGGTTTCTCCGTTAACATTCCACGTGTTTTTAATTGCTTTATTTACTATTTTTATATTCTGCGATATTCAAACATAGGGTAATTGGACTATATGCTTAACCATCTAGAGATAATAATTAGTGACTTGTTACTATTTAATTATAATTTTTAATTTCGCATTTGCTTCTATTCACGCCCCTCTAAGTGTACTTTAGGTCGAACCTCGTAATTTCAATTATGTTTGTCCTTCCCTGGTAATTTCTTTTAGTTCCTAACTACATTTATACGAAATGTAAACTTCCACGTTAATTATACGTTATCTATTTTGTTTTCTTTATTTAGTTCTCTTTTATTTGTACATGTTAGCATGGAACTTGAATGTACTGATTTTCTTTGTCAAAACTTATGCCACTGTAATCTGTATGGTGTGAAATTGTTATTTTTTTGTTTTATTCTATCAAATTCCTTTCGGTATGTACTCTGTGACTCATGAAACTAAACTTTTCGAGAGGATATTGTGTAATAATAGAACTGAAATCACGAATTGTATGAAATGTGAAATGATAAGATATCCTCAATATTAGGACATATTATTAGTCAGTGTTGATTATGGAATCAACCTCGTAAATATATTTGTTATGAATTTGGATTGTAAAAAAATAAGAGTCCAAAATCGCGTCAAAAAACCAAAACGGGCTTCAGTCGGATAATCCTGTTGCTTGAACGATAGGCGAGCGATAGGGCAGTGCCAGGCGAGCGACCAAATCTTAGATTTTTTTCTATCGGCCTCATTCAAGCGTCTAGCTAGCGAAAATGCTGCGACTTTTTCCTCCGGTCCATAATTTTGGTCTCTTCAAGAACACTCCAATTTAGACTCCAATAGCCACTAGAATTTAGGTCAAACCACAACAAATTTCCACCTTGAACCAAATTCCAACACAAGGAATGCCAAGTCACAATTCCATCAATAAACATCACTCATACTCTTCTAAACAAACCCCAATGTACTAAATCAATAACAAACGCCCACTAAGTTCAAACAATGTTCAAAACTTAGCAATGTGAAGTGGTTTTGTTATCATTTCAGTAGGATTATCTTTGGTATCAACCTTTCTCACTACAATATCACTACAAGCAATCACATCATGTACAAAATGATACCTCACATAAATGTGTTTAGTCCTCTCGTGAAACATTTAATCCTTAGTCTAGAAAATTGCACTCTGACTATTACAGAATACTGTAGACATCTGCAAGTCTTCACTGATTTCACCAATCAATCACTCAACCACATAGCCTCCTTACATGGCTCTATAATGACCATGTATTCTGCTTCTGTTGTAGACAAAGCTACTATATTTTGCAAAGTAGGTTTGTGCTGATAGCACAGCCTCCAAGGATAAACACATACCCTAATATATCCTCTTATCAAGATACCCTCTATAATTTGAATCCACACACTTAATGACTCTATTTGAATTTCTACCAAAATGCAAACAAGTATTAAAAGAGCCCCGCAAGTATTTGAAGATCCACGGTACTATTTTCCAATGTTCCTTGTCAGGATGTGCCATGTATCTGCTAACTGCACTAACTGTATATATCAAATCAGATCTTGTATAAACCATAGTATACATAAGCGAACCAAATACACTGGAATAAGGAACCCGAGACACGTTATCAATGTCTTCATCTGAATGAGGATACAAGTTAGATAATAATTTAAAGTGAGCAACCAATGGAGTACTGATAGACTTCGCATTCACCATATTGAATCTTTCGAGCACCTTCTTAATGTACCCCTTCTGACTCAAATACAATCTGTCAGCCTTTCCATTCCTCAAAATTTCCATACCAAGAATCTTCTTTACTGTACCCAAATCCTTCATATCAAACTCCTTATTGAGTTGAAACTTTACTTTTCTAACATCTGCTTTATCTTTGGCTACTATGAGCATATCATCAACATATATTAACAAATATGTAGTTGATCCACTATCTTCCTTTCTGAAGTACACACAACTGTTATAATTACATCTGAACAAACCATGTATAGTCATGAATAAATCAAACCGCTTATACCACTGCCTTAGTGATTGCTTTAGTCCATATAAGGACATCTTCAACGAGCACACACAGTCTTCTTTCCTAGAGACTGTGAACCCCTCTGGTTGTTGTATGTAGATGCTCTCCTTAAGTTCTCTATGTAAGAATATTGCCTTAACATCCATATGCTCAATCTCCAAGTCATTCTTAGCCATCACTCCAAATAAAGTCCGAATGGAACTACACTTCACAACTGGTGAGAACACATCTTTAAAGTCAACATCTAGAAATGTAACCATTCGCCAACAATCTAGTCTTCTATCTAGCATCTTTAATCTCCAATGTGCATTCCTTTCTTTTGAACACCCATTTGTAGCGAACAACCTTTTTACCTCCAGGTAATTTCATCAAGCCCTAAGTTTATTTTTGGTAAATGACTCAATCTCTTCATACATAGTAATCAGCTATCTTCTAGAATCACTACAATCGACTGTCTTTGAATATGTAGGAGGCTCATCAGTGGAATCAATGTCTTTAGCCACACTCAATGCATAAGCTATCAAATCTACTTTCCCACACTTCTATGGAGGTCTAATCTGTCTGCGATGTCTATCATTAGCTATTGAATACTGTGGTGCTGGTGGTGTAGGCAACCTAGAACTTGACTGATCTATAGTAGACTATTTTGCAACCTCTGATTGCTCATCTAAACCAATTTCCAATTTCACCTGAGCATAATGATTTTCCTCCTCAGTTTTTTCAGAATCCCCAAGAGGTAAACCACAAACCATAGCGAGTTCATCAAATACTACATCCCTGTTAACAATCATCTTTCTTGTCTCAAGATACCACAATTTATACCCATTTACACCTGATTTATACCCAAGAAATATGTACTTTCTAGACCTAGGCTCCAACTTCTGATTATCCACATAAGCATAAGCAGGACACCAAAAAATCTTCAAATCGGAATAACAAGAAAGTTTACTAGACCACACATCTTCTTCTGTCTTTTTGTTAATAGCAGCTGAGGGTAAGCGATTAATCAGAAAACAAGCTGGAGTAGCAGCTTCAGCCCAAAAAAGACTTAGGCAATCCAGAATTTGAAAGTATACAACGAACCTTTTCCATCAAAAGTTTTATTCATCCATTCTGCCGTACCATTTTATTGAGTAGTTTTAGGCACTATCAAGTGTCCAAAGATGCCTTCAGCCCTGTAGAAGCTATTGAATTCATCTGAACAAAACTCCAACTCATTATCTATGTGTAGAAGTTTCACCTGCTTTCTAGTTTGCTTTTCTATCAATGTTTTCCACTCCTTGAAAATTCCAAACACATTACTCTTTTGCTTCAAGAAGAATACCCAAACTTTCCTGGAAAAATCGCTAATCACTATCAACAAGTAATAATGGCCTCCTTTTGATGGTACTCTGGCCGGTCCCTAAATATTTGAATAGATATATCCAAGTGTTCCCTTCATCTTGTGTCTTACTTTCATGAATCTGACTCTCTTCTGTTTCCCAAATATACAATGCTCACAAAAATTTATTTTACCAATATTCTGTCCATCAAGAAATCTCATTCTACTCATCTCTGCTATGCTATTTTCGCTCATATGCTCGAGTCGGATATGCCAACATTTTGTAATTTCATCATCTGTCAAAGAAGAAGTAAAACCAGTACATCCCCAATTACTGTGGAACCATGCAAAATGTACAATAGTGTAGAACTTTTATGTCCCTTTATGACAACAAGAGAACCCCGACTCACCTTCAAAACTCCACATTCACTAGTGTATCTATAACCTTTTGAGTCAAGTGCACTAAAAGATATGAGATTTCATTTTAGTTCGGGAATATGCCTTACATCTATGAGTGTTCTGATAGCCCCATCGAACATTTTGATTGTGATTGTAACAACTACGACAATTTTGTAAGGCGCGTTGTTGCCCATAATAACTCTACCTCTCGAAATTCTTTCATAAGTTGAAAACCAGTCCATGTTAGGACACATATGAAAAGTGCAAGGCGAGTCAAGAACGCAGTCCTCACATGGTTTGGAACCCATGTGAGAAATCACAAGAAGCTCTCATTCACTTTGCACATCTTCCATAACATCAGCATTCACAATATTAATAGGTTGTTTCTGTTACTTAGTAGCACCAGCAGCTTCATTTATGTTCTTCACGGCATAGCAATCATTTCTAATATGACCCTTTCTTCATACAATAGTGACATACCTTCTCAGCATGTCTAGATTTTGATCTGCCCCTTATATTTCTGTTAAGATTTCTATCTTGATTTCTCACACGCACAACCAAGCCTTCAGCATGATTCTCAGATCCTCCAATAAGAAGCCTCATCTTCTTCTTAGATAGTAAAGCATCATAGACCTCTTCCACAGTGAGAGTATCCCGACTATAGATAATAGTATTTCTAAAAATCACATATGACGGCGACAAAGAACACAACAACATCAACGCCAAGTCCTCCTCATCATACTTAACTTCCAATGTCTCCAAATCGGTCACGATTTCTTTGAACATAGTTAAGTGATCTTCCATGATGCACCTTCAGACATCCGATGATACGAGCGTTGTTTCAAGTGCAACTTACTGGTCAAGCTCTTTGTCATTCAAAGTTGCTCCAACTTCAACCACAATGCATGGGCGCTTCTCTCCCTTTGAACATCCTAAAAAATTTGGTTTGAAAGATGTAAATGAATTTGAGATTGGGCTTTTCGATCCCTACGCTACTTTTTATCCTGCATCCGATAGCAAACATCTTATCAAAGTCAAGCAAGACTTTCTCCAAATCCATCTGCGCTAGAACCGCTCGCATCTTCACTTGCCATAAGGTAAATCTCGTATTTCTATCCAACAACGGAATATCATACTTCATTGTCGCTATAC
>CAIGRN010081015.1:0-11013 GCA_903798345.1 Fraxinus anomala
ATGTGTAATTAAAAATAAAGGAAAATTTTTTGAGTTACGTGTAATATTCTTTTTACAAAAAATGTTTGATTAAAAAGAAAAGAGAGACAAATGTATTTTAAAAGAAATAAGGATCCAACAAGCTCTAATGATATTAACAACGGTACGGAAGAGATACATTATACAATTCATCAATTTGTTTCGAGCTCCGCTATAGATTTCACGGTTAAATAGATATAAAAATCAACTTTAATGATCTGGTGTGCTGAGTGAAAAGGACATTTAGCTACTGTTTGAGCCACATCATATTTTTCATTCACATTCTTCTACTCATTCCCAACTACGCATTTTTCAATAAAATAATATTTTTCATTATATCAATAATTTTTTTTTCTTTTTTAACCACATATTCCATATCACATCAACCAAAAAAATGCATTCTTTCCACAAAAATGTCTACCAAATAGGAGCTTAGCCTATGTTTTATGGGGATTATAATCAAAATTTTAAATAAAATTAAAGTTAATGATTAAATTTAATCATATATTTCGTGGAATTTACAATTTTTCAATCACGCAGGCGCCCCTCCAATAGGGGGGTGCCATTTGTGCATTATGTGCACTTTATGTTACGGGTTATGTACCCGTAGCATAACTCTTAATTAACTAAAAAATCGAAAACGCTGCTTCTTAGAGAATGTTTGTATGAGCTTATCTTCATGACAGTTTCTAGGTGCAAAAGGCGGGTCAAGTTGTGTGTCCAGCCCATATCAAATCAGGCTCGCCGAGTGGCATAGGCTGAAAAATTGGTTTTGGGCTTAGTCAGCCCAATCAATATTAGGACCCAATCAGAAGGCTTATTTCATTCTGATTTAATTAATTTATTGAATTAAACTAAATATAAAGGCAAGTGGAGGCTTTTTAAAATAATCACGTCGACATCCACAACTACGAGAGAAAGACAGCTCGATAATTAATTGATGGGAAAATGGTAGTCATGGTACCAAATCCTTCACATTTATGTAGATTTGACCCAAATCTTTAATCTTTTGCACTCACGATACCCAACATTTCAAAAACTCGCATTTAAAGTCCAATTTCACAGAAATCGTTACTTTCTATGTTAGTTGACCAAAAATCAAAGATCGATCAATGTTGACTAATTTTTAAAGGGCAAAATGACAACTTTACAGTTTTTTCATATAACAAAACTAAAATAAAAGGACAAACTCAAAAACAAAACACACACACACATATACATGTATAAATTTCAGAAAGTAATTTACACTCAAATATGTAACCGTGTGCAAAATTCATACCATCACCACCGCGTATTTGAATGGACTAAATGAAATAGCAGTAATGGTTATAGGAAATAATTTCAAGAGGTCCTAGCCTTGCTGGAAAAGTAGGACCTTGAGTTTTCAATATCGCTTTCGCAATTTCAGGTAAAGATGGTTCGGTGGCGTCGGGGTTGCATGGTGAAAATAGATGTACATAGAATTGTGTGGTGAAGATAGATATACAGAGAATTGTGTTGTAGTGGTGGTGATGTATAAGGTGGCGTTGGAGTTGGATGGGTGCGGTGGTGCCGACCGTCGATGGTGGGTGCTGGCGTTTCGGTTCGGTGGCGTCAGAGTTGGGGTGGGGTGAGTGGAGAAGATTATATGATTTTTTTTATTATTTAATTCTTTTATTTTAGTTTTGTTATATGAAAAAAAAAATGTAAAATTATCCTTTTATCCTTTAAAAATTAGTCAACATTGGTCAAACATTTGATTTTTAGTCAACTAACAAAGAAAGTAATGATTTATGTCAAATTGGACTTTAGATGCGCGATTTTGAAATGCTTGGTATTGTAGGTGTAATAAATTAAAGGTTTGAATCAAATCTGAATAAAAGTGAGATGTTTGGTATCGTAAATGCAATTTTCCCTTAATTGATTGTCTATGCCCTAAAATCTCTTTAAAATCTGATTTTAATCTCAAATCAAAATTAACAATGAATTTTAACCACACATTTTATAGGACATACAACTTTTCAACCATATATTTTCTAAATTTTTATTAAAATTTACTTAAAATTTGATTTTAATCTACGTCAAACAGGGGCATATAAAATATAGAATTTGGTACATATTTTAAATCGAATTGTTACCTACCAACAAACACGAAGCAATTTAATTTATTTTGGATTAATTTAATTAATCATTTGCTTTAACATAATTTTGGTTTGAATGCATCTTTAGGCTTGGTGCCGTGTTTGAAGTCCAAAGAAATTGGGTGATTGATTGTGAAAGAAACAATTAATTAATTAATTAATGATTTATTATTATTATTTGTTTGTCTCCTCTCATTTTGGAATATATTTGCCAACTTGCCAACTATATTCTCTTTTATTTTACCTTTTCAAGATATTTAATATTCTTAATTTTTTAAGATTAGATTTTTGGAGGTCACGTCCAATCTCTTTCTAACACGTACTTCTATTAAGTTTTGTTATTAATAAAAAATATCTCAAGAAGCAACGATATTTTGATGTAGAAAATGATGGTCGATGTGTTTACTTTCTTTTGCTCAATTCCTTGCACGAGTTTCTTTGCAAAAATTTCATCTCAGTTGTTGCTAACCAAAAAAAGCATACAAGACGATCACTACAAATAAGATTAGTGCACGTCAATAATAAATATGGTCGATTCACTTTTTTTTTTCCACGGACGTCTACGATCCTTAAATTACTCGCATATATGTGATATTCACAAAATATTAAAATGCTCGTAACGTTCGAATTTGTCGTGTGAAATAGTAGTCTATGTATTAATTAAAATTGCACTTCATATTTAATTGTGGAAGCAAAGTCAAATTTTATTTTTATTTTTTATTTTTATTTTTTTGGAATGATTGCATTGGTAAAACAAGTCAATAAGTATGATGCCTTTTCCATTCACCAAAATACATGAACTAGGGCCGCGGTGGGCGGGAAAAGCCGCCATATACGTTTGTGGCTCACCGGAAAATCTTTGCCTCTAGGAGTCAAGAGCAGCCAATGGATGACGATTATCGTATTATTAATATAATTCGTAGCCTTAATTTTTTAGGGATAAGTTTTGCATACGATAGAGTTAGGAGGACAAGCTGTACAGAGCATGGTTTACGCCTAGTTGCATGTTATGCGCCGCTTAACTTAAAAGAAAAAAGTAGTCACTGTCAAAATAAACTTTCGTTTGACAAATTTATAAATAATTTATGCATATAAATTGTAGTGGATTCCACAACACGCATGAATGATAATGAATAATATGAATTTAAAAAAGAGAGAGAATTTTAAAAAATATATGTGCTGAATGATAATAAATAACTTTTCTGCTTCCTTCTCCGAGGTGTGTCATCGTCGCTCCTCCAATACTTAAGTCAGAGAGAGAGAGAATTTAAAAAAATATATGTGCTGAAAATTATGTGTAAAACGTACCTGAATAATGACCCAAAGTTATGAATTTATAGAGGTAAGTAATGCATTTCTAGTAGGACTTGATATCTTTACTTTTAGGAATTCTAATTGTGATAAGTGTTGGACTATAATTAGAAATATAATCCTACATCAACTATAATATTGTTCATGATAGACTCCTTCTAGATGTAGGACTTATTGCTTGAAGTGTTTCAATAGACTTAAGATTCTTGGAATGTTGGATCAGTTCATGCCTAAGGAAACCTTTTTAGTTTGATTAAGGAAAGTACCTGAAGACACAACAATTATGCAAAACCCGAGGACTCCATCACCACGCGCATCATCACATATATAGTCCTCGAGGATCATAATATACTCGAGGACTATAGGATACCCGATGACATTTGTCTCAAGTTCAGCATATACCACTTCTTGAGACTACCAAGCTCGGGGTGGCAATAAAGGCCCCAATCAGTGTTTAATCTTTTTTTTGCTATCTATATATAATCGGGAAGGAAAGATGTGAGAAATAATATTGATTTAACTAAGAAAACTTTGTTTATAGAACTTTACCTAAAATACAGACATTAAGCAAAATGGGGCAAAAAGTAAAGCAGAAAATAAATTGAAAGGTACATATTTACATATTTAATGTTCTAATAATGTATACAATAATTTCTTCTTCTTACTAATTAATTAAAACACTAACAATGATTCCTTTAGATCGAATCCCATCTTCTCCAGATTAGGATTAACGGCAAACTGCATCATCGGCGGCGGTCCACAGGCCAAGGCCAAGGCATTTTCCGATGCTACCGGAATATTCTCTTTCAGAATTTCTTCATTAATATGTCCCACACTGTATTTCCAATCTGGTTTAGTTGATTCAGATACAACGTACCATACCTTAACCCTATCCTTAAACTCCTCAGCCCATGCATCAAGTTCATTCCTTAGCAGAATATCATCCTCGGTACGGTTAGCGTATACGAGGTACATTAAGGTTTCATCCTTAGGATCCTTCAAAATGGCCTGCATCACTTGATATACCGGTGTAATCCCCGACCCACCTGCGATCATGGCGAGTTTTTTGGCAAATTTGTGTTTGCCATGCACCAAGAAGTTCCCTTTGCCTGTGTATTCAATGTGACCTAATGGACCCTTGATGTCCAAATATGACCCTAATGGGAGTGAGTCGAAATGTTGTGACATTAGCCCACCATTTGGGAATTTGGGGTGGACCCCCTTGCGGTAAATCTTGACCAGTAGCTCGAAATAGCCCACAGTGTCGACTCCACTTGTTGGCGTATATGCTCGCATGCAAAGCTTATCGTTGATGGTGGCACATAGAAATATGTGTTTTCCAACGGGTAATCCGAGAACTTGATCATTGGAAGGCAATGCAAATCGGAATAATCGAACATCATGGGAAAGTGAAGTCTTGGAAATAAGCTTGCATGGGACTTTCTCACGTGGAACAAGTGCAACATTTCTCGTGGTTGCAATTTCCTTGATAGTGGTTAAGTGTAGGAGATTACTAGTGGGGCCATGGGATGAATTATTTGGAGAATCCGAGGTATAACCAGTCGTTATCAATTCACCAATCCTATAATCTTCCAACATTTTCTTGGCTTTATCAGAATGGATGGCTTCAAATTCCTCGGTACAATCCGTGCCTGTGTTGATGAGGATGCTGTCGGTCCCGCCTGGGTGGTCTTTGAGGAAGTGTGTACAGTCGTAGACGTGTCCTTGGACGATGATCCACGCGGAGTCAGTCGAATTGTGCTTCTTAACCTCAGACATTGAATACATTGTTGAAGTAGTGTCCATGAATGGTGACGAAACACTCTTTTTTAAGGTTTGATTTTCGTTGGAGGACTTTTCGAGATGTCTCTCTTTCGCCATCCATCCACCGGATTGGTTTCCGGGTTGAGTTGGGTGCTCGAAGACGATCCCAATTTCTCCCTTGTGCGGCAGGCAGACATTGGTTTTTACTCGGAACCAACAATTATTCATCATTCCCTGAGTAATTATAACACAAAAATTAGTCAACTAATTATCAGTACCTCGCCTAAAAATTTAGATTATTAAAAAGAATTCTACTCATCCTCGACTCATACCAAGAGATTCCAAATGAGCTTCTCGGGTTGTGTGTTAAGGGTCTCATCCCAAGCTCGAACACAAATTTCTTTGGCACCTAGTAAGTCCAACACCTCCAACTCGAGTGACCAAAAGCACCAACACCAGTATTTTCCGTACTTGTTAGGCCTTTCAGGGTGGTCCACGGCGGCGACGTGCCAACTATCGCCACCATCCACAGTTACTTCCACCCTTGTTACTTTCTTCCCACCACCTATTGATCATGTAATAGGTTAGTAAAACTAATTTGACATTTTATATATCTAAAGTCCCTATCAAAATGAAGCGTGGTCCAATTTCTATAAAATAATATTGAACAATTATTTAGAAACATCAATTGGAAAAAATAAAAATTAAGAAAAAATTGAAACCCTCAAATTTTAGGGTTCAAGTGCAAAGCATAATCTTAAAAATCATCTTTTGAAAGTAACTTTTAATTGTTATACTTATTCCTATCTTTCACAAATAAAACAATTCAATATTTCAAAACTTATTATTATTATTATTATTATTATTATTATTATTATTATTTTAACTTTAAGTAAATTCACTTAAAAAATAATTTTTTTAAACTTAGCCAATATTATTATTATTATTATTATTATTATTATTATTANTAAAAAATAAATTTTTTAAACTTAGCCAACCATGATCTAAGGTCTTAGTTTAATATAAAATGGGACGATTTTTTATAACCATGCTTTTAGTATTGAATGCAATGATTATAAAAATAAATATTTCTAGATCCAACCACGATGACACTTTGTCACAATCAGTGATTCCCCTACTTGCTCAATTAATTATAAGTAGATACCATTCAATTAATTAGATAACAAATGTCAAAATATTTGCTATTAACTAATAACCTAATTTAATTAAATCATATTAACGCGGTCTTCTTGGAAAATGTGTCTAAATATGATTAATTACTAAGCGTTCGCTTAACAACCGTTCAAATGAACAAAAGTCGCGATCTTTGTATTTATATTATGTCGTAAATCAATTATCTTGTGATAAGAAGTTCGAAATGACTACTCACCAGAATAAGCATAACCCTTAATCGTGTAAGGCCTTTGAGTCGTCCATGAGTTTATTGGCAAAATCTCTTCGTGACATGGGGTCGTAATAACTGAGTTGATGTTCAACTCGTTGATAATATGTTCCGGCTTGTACCACCAAGCTGCAAACAAATATCGTCACCATAGCCATAATTAGATTTTAATTTCTTTTTCTTCCTTGAAGGAGTCGAGTCAAGTCGATTAATATTAGACAAAGATTACCTTCAGCATTAGCGAGTTCAGCATCAACATGAGATGGAAGAACCCTATTGTCCTTGTAATGATAATAACTGTCTGTTTCTTGTGTAGTAACAATAATTCTTTTAAGCCATTTCACCATTCTTCCACCAATGAACCCTGGAATTATCACTCGAACAGGGAATCCATGATCAGGGGATAATGCTTCCCCATTTTGCACGTAAGCCAAGATAATATCCTTCGATGGATCCATCGCAATTTCCTTTCGAATACTGGTGCCGTATTTCGACCCGCCACCGCCAGGCAAATCCTCCGCCCCCTCGAAGCAGACGTTGATAGCACCCTTTTTACTGCTGAACATCCCGCACCGCTTCAAAATGGCGCGTAGTGGCACGCCCCGCCACACGGAGGTGGAGATTCCGGCGGCGCCCCAGTTGAAGCCAACTGTTTTCTTAACCATATTCTGCTCTTTTCTCCGGTTCCCGGCGCACACGAGGGTCACCGGAAATTCCTTGCTGGGAAACTCGTTTACTAGCTGGTCCATTGTTAATCTCATGGGACGTTTTACTAGACCCGTGATCTCAACAGTCCAATCCTCCCATGTGGCCTTTGGAACCGGACCGTGATTTCTTACATAATGAAGTGGAACAGGAGTAATGAATCCATGGTGCATGAGGCGAGGCAGAGGCGCCTCCGCGTTAAATGGGTGTTTCCCGGTGAGTCGAACCATGGACGGGTGGCGCTCCACCCAGTTATCCGCCGTGCCTTCGTCTCTTGTATCCAAAACTGATGGTTCCAACTCCAAACTAGCTTTCTCAATAGCTGACAAATGTTGATTTTCGCCATAATCATCGTCCTCGCTAGAGGAATAATAATCAACTACACTAATATTCGCATTAGGTAATTGGTTTTGGAAAGAGTTAGATGGGAAGTTGCAGCCACGGACCGGGGAGTTAGACCGGTGGTGGTGGCTGGTGAGACCGGGCTTAAAAGCTCGAACAACAGAGGGTTCGAAGTGGCTGAACTGCCGGTTTTCAACATAGGAAGCCATTGAAGACTAGTGTATGAAAAGGAAAGGGTGGTTTTCTTTCCAGTCACTCACTTTCTCTTTGATTTGCTTCCAGTTTTATTTTCTGTTCGAAAAATTTAAGACCAAGGTGGGGAGTTTATATAGAGACGTAGGGGCCTCATCTCTCTATCCCTACAGCTCTATCTACATTGGGTCCCACCTCCTACAGCTAGATTTTTTTCTCGAGAAATGTTATAAGTACAGGAAAATTATCACAGATTTTTCATAGGAAGACAACTGTCTTCTGTCTTCTTGTGGAAAATTCTGTCTTCTTGTGGAAAATCCGTGGAAATTTCCAGTACATGCAAATTTATTCTTTTCTCCAAGTGCATTACTCGTATTTTTTATTTGACAACTTAACATTGACTTCACATATATTAACTTTGATCATCATAGCTAAAATATATTTTAGCATTAAGTTTTGAATAATATTATCCAATATCGATGATATTTAATATTAATTTAGATGGCACTAAGGATTCACCTTCAATGCGGACGAGCCGGGAGGCAGAGAATGGATGTGTTGGTTGGAGAGTGAGCAAGTCGATCGACTAGGATTTTTTTTTTGCTTCTTTATTCTTTTTGTATTTACCCTCAATTCACCCAGCTGCTAAAAATCAAAATTTTAACATATTTTGATAAAATGTGATGAAATGTGAGTCTCGTGAAATTCATAGTTAAATTAATTATTGATTTTTAAAATAAAATTTTATCAACTTTTTTAACAAAAGAAAACAGATACGTGCCGTACATAATGTTAAATAACACAACATCGTACAAATCATAGTGTAGCACGTTAAACATATTATGAAAAATATTATTATTTGCCTAACAGGTTTTTTTTTTTTTCGATATCATTCAGTCTAGATCATTAAAGATTATTGGCAAAATCCAGCTTTGATATATATTTTTTTTCATATAGAAAGTAAAAAATAATTAATTAAAGTAAAAGGTGGGGTTCGAGGCAAGTAGAAATTTTAATTGCATGAGAAGTGGCGCATGGGAATTTGAATAGCCAAAGGTTAAAAAAAAATGGTAAGTGTTCAAAAAGGTAAATTATGACTAGATTTGAAGGCGAAATTTCAAACTTTACGAGTTTAAACGAGCCTAAATGATCCCTAGATGTAAAAAAAAAAAAAAAAAAAAATTATTTTTAATATTATTTTAAATTTTTAAACATTTCAAAAATTGTCTAATAATTAAAATAATTCATGTCAAACGTTTAGAATTATATTTACTTAATAATTTCCATAATTAGTCAATTATACAATTTATAGTATTCGAAATGCAAAAATTAGACTATTTTTTAATAGTTTCAATTTTCAACAAGGAAAGTCATACTTAATAAATTTATAGGAACTTCATACATGATTTCGAAGTTTTTAACAAAATAACGAGCCTCAAGATCAAAATTACATAATGTCGATAGTACCATAACTTAAATATAATTCAATTCTTTATCGAATAAAATCATTTTTAATTTTTGTATAGATAAAATCTTTTAAAAACTTGAAATTAAAGTTAAATGAAACTTATTTTAAAAATAAAAAAATAAAGTCAAATAAAAGAAAAAAATAAGAAATTTAATAAAGCGAGCCTAGGAATGACGAAAGAAAGGAAGAAAAAAATTTAGTTGTTTAAGAATTAAAAAATTTAACAAAGAGAGGTGTTTTGCTCGAACTTCGAGTTTAGACAAACTTTTTAGAACAATGATTTAATGTTATCTTCTAGAAACCACACGAAAGATGGAGACAATGTTGGTGGAGAAGATGTTGGGGTAAGGTGGGATATGATGGGTAGGTGTGGTAACAAAAACATAAAGGGGGCGTAATACACAGCTGGGGACGGCTTTTAGGAGGCTGAAGAGCGTTGAGGAGGCATTGGCCTTTTGGTGAAGGATGGAGTCAGCTTTTTTAATCTGACCATACCCCTCTCTCTCTCTCTCTCTCTCTCTCTCTCTTATATTTATGAATTTTTTTCTATAATTGGCCTCTCCGAAAATTCAGTCGAGGACTCAAAAAGACAAATATTGTATTCGAATCAGCTTATTTCTAACTCATAGAGATAGGCGATCAAAACGATATGACTCTTGAATGAAGATAATATTCATCGATTTAATAGTACCTTAAGATGACATATTAATGGGTACATTCAATCGAGGAGTCAAAAAAAAATATTAATTGGCCACTCCGAAGATTCAATTGAGGATTTGAAAAGACAATATTATATTCGAGTCAATTTATTTCTAACTCATGGATAGGGATGACAACGAGGCGGATATGAAACGGATCGATCATTCTCACCCCGTCCCATCGAGTATTTTTGTTATCTTACCCTATTCCCATACCCGTTTAAAACTGGACGAGTCGGGTTCAGAGCGAGATAGAGGCGGGGCGGGGCGGGACAGGTCCCATTTATCGTCCCATTTATTTTTTTATTTTATTTTATTTTATTTTTTTATATCTTTACTTAGTAAATATTATTACTTTTTTACCAATTTGTTAGAACAACTTATATTTTCTTTAAAAATATGATAAATCTATTATTTTTGTTTGATAAAAAACTTAAATTTAAAATTAACTTTAAACGGGATGGATAGCGGGGTATGAACTATGATTCCAATACCCATCCCGTACTCGCTTCGAGGCAATGAGTCTCGCCTCGTCCCCGCCCAATTTACGCGATTAGACAGCTAATCTCTATCCCGTTCAGGACAGGACCCCACGAGTTTCGGGTTGAACGCTTTTTTTTTGTCATCTCTACTCATGAAGATAGACAATCAAATAATATGAATCCTGAATGTAGATAAGATTTATCAATTTAACAGTACCAGTACCTTAAGATGACATATTAATGGGTACATTCAAGTTTTGTCGCCCGTTGATATTTTTTGAGTAGAGCTAAATCAACGTTCCACTTATATCTATCGTTATATTGAATCTAGAATCTCACATGCGAAGTGCAGTGCAACATGGATGTAAGATCAATTTCTATATTACGAGAGAATTTGAATCGAGCAAGATTAAACTACCTCTTAATTTTTGGTAAATGACAAAATTATCAAATTGTCTAATTTGAATGACAACCAGAGAATGAGGAACGGAAATCTCACACGACTTTTTCT
>CAIGRN010081023.1:0-26882 GCA_903798345.1 Fraxinus anomala
AATAAAGATGGAAAAGAATCAGCTCTTACACCAAGATCTTCCTCCGCTTCCAATCCTTGATTTAAACTCGAATCCTTGATGTAATTCTTCTCGCTAATTTCTCCTCGATCTTGTGTTTTTCTCTTTATTTTGCAAATTGTGGAACCCCAATTCGTGCCTTCTTCTCCCTATTTATAGTTTCCCTTAGGTCCTTGGGAAAATTGGGGTCTCTTTCTGGGCTTCTTGCGGCCCATTCTTGATAAAAAAAAATTGATGCGGTGCGGCGCCTAGGAGGGCTCAGGCATTGCCTAGGCGCTACAGTTCTACTTCGTTTCCCAGGTGCTGCCGTTCTACAATCTTCAACCGGTTTGGGACCTGGGCAGTGCTTGGGCACTGCTTAGGTAGCGCTTAGGCGCTGCCTTGCTGCCTTTTTTTGTTTGTTTTCTTCTAGCGCTCGAGCGCGCTTCGTATGGAGCTTTGGCGCCATTTTGTATCATCTTCTTCCTTTTCCTTACTTCAACACTTTTATTCTTCAGATCTTATCATACCTTCAACACAACTACGCTTCGTATGGCGCTTTGGCGCCATTTTCTATCATCTTCTTCCTTTTCCTTACTTCAACACTTTTATTCTTCACATCTTATCATACCTTCAACACAACTCTAGCAAACACATTAAATACGTTCTATCAACGACAAATTACACCAACATATTAAGCTCAAATGGTGCATAATTCCTGTGTAAAACACACTTATCCGCTAGTATAAATCAGTTTGGCGACTTTTTTTCTTTTTAGTATGCATCAAATTAAGAGAATCAAGATGCTGTAGACATTAGTCGCGTTACTTAAGCATTCCCTTTTGTAATGTGATTGTGCAGTAAAAAAAGATGGGAGGTGGATTTAGAGTGCTCCATCTGGTTCGACCTTTTCTTTCTTTCTTGCCCAAGGTTTAGACTACAGATAGGAAAATTCCATTTAGAGAGAAGGTCATCTACACTAATATCTCTTTTCATATTCCTGGTCTGTAGTCAACTTCCATTGTATGGCATACACTCCACAACAGGTGCAGATCCATTCTATTGGATGCGTGTAATTCTTTCCTCAAATAGGAGAACATTTGTGGAGCTTGGGATCACGCCTATAGTGACATCTGGACTAGTTATGCAACTTTTAGCGAGTTCAAAGATCATTGAAGTTGATAACAATATGTGAGAGGATCGAGCCATGTTAAGTAGAAAAAGGCGCATTAGCCTTATTTTTTGTTTTGATATTTATTTGGTGTTCATTGGAATATAGGTATCAGGAAAGGTCTTGAATTACCTACAAACTTTGCCTTCTAAGATTCTACATTGTAAGACTAGGCTGATGCATTCGTATCTCGAGCTGTTGAGTCAATTTACCTCTTCAATTTTATTAGCATTTTCGTGCCCTTGTGCTGCTGGAGTATATTAGAGTGTTTCAAGAAACAGAAGTTAACTAATTCTTTATGCTATGTAGTTTATTTGTTTTTGTTGTCTTAATGATGATGATCCTTCTTGTCAACCAGAATGGCGCACAGAAGTTGTTAGGCATCTTGATAGCAGTCAGTGAGGCAGTTGCATATGGTCTCTTAGGAATGTATGGTAGTGTACGCCAACTTGGGGTTGGAAACGCAATCCTTACTATTCTTCAACTCAGCTTTGCTGGTATCATTGTAATTTGTATGGACGAACTTCTCCAAAAAGGATGGTCTGGGGTTTGGAATTTCACTCTTCATAGCAACCAATATTTGGTAAGCTATTATTCTTTTAATCTATTTAGTGCCCCTTGGTTTTGCCTACAAGAAATGATATTTATTTCTAAATCGATTTCTTCATTGACAGCGAAAGCATAATTTGTAAAGCTTGTATCCCTGCCACTAACAACAGTGAACGTTGAGCTAAATTTAAAGTTGTTGTTATAGCGTTGTTCCATTTGTTGATAACTCGAACAGACAAAGTTCGTGCTCTACAAGAGGCATTCTACAGGTAGAATCTTCCATATGTTACAAACTTGCTTGCTACCATTTTAGTCTTCCTCATTGTCATCTACTTTCAAGGGTTCTATGTGGTTTTGCCTGTGAGGTCGAAGAACACACATGGGTAACAGGGTTCATATCCAATTAAGTTGTTCTACACTTCCGATATGCCCATCATTTTACAGTCTACACTTATATCCAATCTTTCCTTCATTTCCCAAGTATTGACGTTTTTATTTATATGAACAAGTTGGAGCGATCTACTTCTCTTTACTATCCTCACAATCTAATCTCAATTTACCAATACAGTTGCTGTATAGGAGATATGGTGGGAATTTTCTAGTGAACCTCTTGGGTATATATATATCTTTTTTGTATACTTCAGTTGATGGGTTGAACTTATTTGTTTTTGTTGTGGGCTATACTCATTACTGTTGTTTTCCAGCTTGTTGGATATGTTGGCCAATCCATGCCATGGACTATTTTATATTGTATTTATGCTATCAGCATGTGATTTCTCAAAAACGTGGATTTAGGTCTCTGGATCCTCAGCTAGAGATATGGCTAAGCAGCTAAAGGTATGATTTATGTGCAATTCAAATATTTTCTCTGTTATATCATGTTCATCCATAAATTTCAGGATTATTAGTATTCCCTATTAAATTACTTCCCAGAATAATGTGTTACATGAAAAACAAAACATTTTAATCATCATCATTCATCAGCTCCATATATACATAAAACTACATATCTTTGCTTTTCTTGGATATGGATCTGTCAGTTGACACAATCATAGAGTAAGAAGTCTCCAAGTTTCATTATCTCTCTTGTAAATGTATCCTCAGCAACCCAAAACTAATATGTATTTCCGTAAAATTCAGGAACAACAAATGGTGATGCGTGGACAATAGGAATCAAATCTACAGAAGGAGCTGAACCGCTATATACCTACCGCAGCAGCCTTTGGTGGCATGTGCATTAGCGGACTAACTGTGTTGGCTGATCTCATGGGGGCAATTGGTTCGGGGATCGGGATTCTGCTAGCTGTCACTATCATATATCAGTATTTTGAGACATTTGAGAAGGAGAAGACCAGTGGCCAGTGAGCTTGGTTTCTTTGGTTTCTAGAGGACTCGAGATTGGGTAGATGTTCCATTTAACACACCATAGGTTCCAAAACTAAAAATTTAGATTAGTTTGTTGTTAACAGACGTGTTTTGTGGTAAAACCAGGTTTTCAGCAGTTTTTGTTTGATGATTATATGAAATGGCTTACGGAGAAGCTCACTGAATGGTTCGACAGCAATTTGAAATGTAGTGGCACATACCTTTTGATGTTGTTTAATTAAGAAGGACTTTGTCGAAAAAATAAAGAAGTAACCAGTAACTTTTGCATTTTGCTTGATTATAAGCTAAAGCTTTCTCCTTTGATTCTTTATTCTATTCCCTTCGTTTTCTACTCGTGGAGCTTTTCCATCAAATAACTTCATCAACTTCTCTTGTATGAGTAACTTAATTGTTATTAAATCAAAGTTCACTAACCCGAATGGTGGTAATTGAAGTTCAGTAACCTACTTGTCGGTGGGATGAAACTTTGGTAACCATAGGTTCTATTAATCCCTTGGCAATGGTCCTTCTTGGTGATAGGCAGTTAAGATTTATCCCCCAGCAGTTGTCCCAAACTACTCAATATCTGGAAAGATGGGCAGGTTTGAGACATCTATCTCGTTTCCCGCATGGTAAATTGGTTTTTTGAGGAAAATATTTGAAAAAAGAATTCATATAAAGAACAAGGTATGAAGTATATGGAGACACTTATCGTGAGATCTGAATCCCTTAGATGAACACGAGACAAAACATGATGGGTTTGTCCGGAAATGGAGAAATACTTAGGTATTATGCACCGTCCTACGTGGTGTGGTTGTCCAATGAGTAGCCACCTCATCGGATGGCTCAACTTCATCTAATGAGGTGAGGCCACCTCAGGACTTAAGGTGGAAAAAGAGAGAAACTCAAGTCTTGATGTGGCCTCACCTCATTGGGTGAAGTTAGGCCATACGATGAGGTGGCAGCTCCTCATTGGACGATCGCACCACATAGGACGGTGCGATCGTCCTATGGTGCGATCATCCTACCCAAGTATCTCTCTCGTAAATGAGTGGATCATGCGAGATCATTCTTAAGACAAGACTAGGCCGAGTTAAGTAGGGACAACCCCAATTTGCTTGAGGAGATTCTTTGAGTGTTAATGAGTGTTTGAGCTTGAGTTAAGATTCTTGAGCTTGACCATGTTATCATGTTCAGGGAGGAGGGCCAAGCAAGACCACATGGTTGAGCCCCAATAGAAATGCATGATCTCGACGTCAACGATGTCCCGAGCTCAGTTAAATTGGTTGGACTCAAGCTTAGGTGCCCGAGCTTGACTGAAGTGGTGGCTGTGCTCAAGCTCGACCAGTCGATCAAGCTTGGTTTTGTTATCTAATGTGTAGGTGATGTGGGTCTGTGCGACACGTCCAAGTGGCCAATTTCTTCGCGATCATTAAAGATGTTGTTAATCAAGATTATTTCAGAAACATGTACAATCACAACTCACTCCTAATCCTAAATTGAAGACCAATCAGGCCATTTTCCCTGAAAATATTGGTGTGAAGAGGATGCTATCCATATTCTAGGATGAATTATGCTAG
Source organism: Fraxinus anomala (assembly GCA_903798345.1). Lineage (NCBI taxonomy): Eukaryota > Viridiplantae > Streptophyta > Magnoliopsida > Lamiales > Oleaceae > Fraxinus > Fraxinus anomala. The sequence goes on from CAIGRN010081023.1 coordinate 4,663, forward strand.
ATGTACATTCTTGTGTACATCTAGCTTTACACTCTCCCTTATGTGGCATAATATGGGCAGGAAGGAGAGATTATTGGGAAAATCAAAGGGCATGATAGTGCCATGTGACATAGTATAATGAAAGGTGTACATGAGTATACATTTACGTGATTGATTCTTGGATTCTTCAGAGTATAACCCATCCTCAACTAGCCAATAAAAGTTGCCACCCCAAGATCATGAATATTGAAGACATCAATCAATCAAGGTCAGGAGGCTTATTTACTTCAATCTTTACCATTGCTGCAATGGTTAAAGAGGGTGAAATGTTTATGGAAAATCACTATTGAGATGATGTTATTCACCCTAAGTATTTCATGTTCCTTTTGCATTCCAAATGTCCCAATTATTCAAGAGTGGAAAAGAGAGAGGAGTAAGTTTAACTACTAAATTAATGGATGTTAATTAAATTTGTCCAAACTTAAGCTTTTGAATTAAGGACGGGTGCCCATTACTCTTTCTTCCTCAGAATCCAGAATACTAAACGTGCTAAAAAAATTGAATAAACTATTTGCCTAATATCATGAGACAACAAGAATAATTATTAAGAACATCAACCAATCGCTTATAAATACAAGAAAACAATGCATGTACAAACAAACCTTGCTCGTGGCGATCTTAATGTTATTTTACACTCTTTTTAAAGGTGTACTCTCACCATATAAAATATATCCACACACAAACAATGATCCACACAAACTTATAAATATCGTTCCATTGCCATATTAATTTCAAATAAAATTTAAGATTTGAGGTTGCATCTTAAAATGTCAACGTTGCTAATTGAAATAGTTTAAACCTTTATATGTTTGTTGATATTTCGATAAATAACAAATGTGAAATTTATCCCTTAACAATGCCTTTCTAACATTGTCACACTTTTCAGTTCACTCATATTTTTTGTACCATAATTACAATGTGATAGTAGTTAAATGATCCAACTTCACTAAGAATTTATGACAACGTTTTTAATGACAAAAACATACTATTATAGAGACGGAATAATGAGTTTGTCACTAAAAGTTATTCTGGACAAACAACATATTGATTTTGTTGTAAATATATTCCGATGATAGATTATTTGTTCTAAATATACATCTATAATGATTTATCTTTTACATTTTACGATCACTTATCTTCAGGTTAAAGGGGGAACAACAAGAAGTAGAAGAAGAAAAAACGTTTTGCTAGCGCTGAAAGAAAAAAGAAAATAACTTTGGGACTTTTCCATTAAAACTTTTGCAACAAAATATTCTCCTAATAAAGAAAAAAACATTATTTGTGGTGATTCTATTCTGTATATTTCTTGATAGGTGAATGTCAATGTCTCCTGTAGCAATAGTAAACTAACTTTTAATAAATTTAACATCGACTTTACAACGTTGAAAGTTAATATCTCGTGTTTATACTCTTCGATTCATTGAATTTATTAAATATTAAGTACTTTTGGTCAAATATACTTTTTATCCACACATTTTAATGGATCACAATTATTTGACACTTATCATCTACATATTTTATAGTGCCCACATTTTATAACTACTTAAATTTTAATTTATTCACTTTCAAAACATTAAAAGTGTGTTAGGTGGGAGATTAAATTAATCACTTTTAGTCTAATATACTTTTATATATATTAGTAAGAATTGAATGTGCGTTACACGTTATTTTGAAATATTTTATAAGTGTTGTGAAAGTAATATTTAATCTTTCGTTTACCATTTTGATCTAAATATGAGAGAAATGCAAGTCATTAAAACTAAATGTTAATTATTATACATACACGCAAATAATAAAATGATGTGGGTATTAGAATTACAACTAAATGCATAAATAAAGATGAACGACAAATACAATAGATTAATTAATGTGAGTATTAACTAATTTAGAATTAATATCAATGAATATATACGTGATAATGAATGTTAAATTATTTATATTAAATTAATGTAATTTAATTTTCAATTAAGTGAAACTGGATGCTAATTAGCATACATGGACATGAATATGAACTGTATTGTTGAATGTGGAATTCTAATTAATATTAATAAATGAATGTAAATATTAATTAATTGAGAATTAATAATAAGGACATTGACAAGAATGTGAAATTCTAATTAATGTTAATTAAATGAATGTGAATGTTAATTAATTGAGAATTAATTATAGTGTTTATTACTGTTTGCAAATTAAATATATATTAAAAAAATGAGAAGTAAGATATTTATTTATTTATTTTCCCTTTTTAATACTATAAACATATAGCTTTCTTGTGGTCTGTAATTGACCAAATTTATGGTTAAAGATTACGTCATTTTGTGAGTATTAAATATTAATTGCACCTTCCAATGCGTGGGACGTGATTATGACTAATAACAACAATGAGAACATGACATTATAATGTTCCTTTCATGCTATGACTTTTAAGGTTTTTCAAAATTTAAAATAAGTTCTCTCTCCAAAATCAGTTGATAAATTTATGCTAAAACCTAATATAATCAAGCATTTGGTCTCTTCTTGATTTCGAAGGGGCCACACACCCACATAACTTGATTCGTATTATTTAAAATTTGAAACAAATTTCTTCCGTCTTAGATAATATTTATCCGCCTTTTAGTTATTTTCGATGTATTCATTTTTTTTTTTTTTATTCCAATTATGAATCAAGTTCTTCATGTGCTGATATGAAATTGGAAAAATGTTGTAGACGGTTTTTAACTGGTATAGTGATTAAACCGTGACACTTGATGAAAAGTGAGAAATAAACTTTAGTGGTGAAGTATGCTATAAAATGAGTAAATGCTTGTTTGGTAGTGTTTTTTAAGCGTTTCTAAGCTATGGATTCTACTCAATATATAGATGATAAGTAGATACTAAATTGTGAATCATATGAAATATGTGAATAAAAACTTTAGTGGTGCATGATTCGTCAGATTATTTACTTTGATTCCAGTCAGCTAAACTGCTTCATACATGAGCCTTATCGCTTCTAATGTTACTTCTCAAGAAAATTGAAGCTAAATGTGGATGCAGATCTTACATTGGATGGTGATGGTTACGGTGTTGGAGGAGTGGTGTGTGACCACGAAGGGCAAGTTTTTATGTTGCTTGATTTCTCCTTTTTCTAGGTGAGTGCTACGCTATCTTGAAGGGAATACAATTTGCAAAATCACAAGATCTCCATCCCCACCTCGATCCTGGAGTCTGATTGCATCAATGTGGAGACGACATTTAAAGAACCATCTCCTCATGCCCAAGAGGGCGCTAACTCTTCTTTAGTATATTACTTCATTGTTGTACTTTCTTCCTTTGCTAGAATGTTTTTAACTAGCGCAAGGAAAGCAATATAGCTCATGCTTTGGTTAGATTCTCTATAATGCACCTTACTAATTCGGAATGTCTTGGAGAATCTCCAAGTTTCATTTTCGAGCCTGTTTTGATTTATTATAAAATCTAGTTTTCATTGCCTTCAAACACAAAAAAAGGAATGGATGGTTACATTGATTCAATAATTGAAACATGTTAGATTAGGCATGAGGAGAGAGTGATGGTTGTACTCTATCATGAGAACGAAGCCTAACGTGATGATTGTTCAAACATGTTCGTGAGTTCTTTGATGATATGCTCGTCTCGTGAAACCATGTATGCTTTGAATTATGTAGCTAAGAGTGAGATAGTTGGACATTAAGATCAAGATAAGTCAAGTTGGTCAATCATGTCGATATCACATTAACTTATGCCATATTACATCTTACACGTGTCATCAAACAATATTACACTTAAAACTACCTCAAGATATACGTAACTCTATGTGTGAACTAAGAAGGTATCGATTGAGATTGAGTGCCTCATTAGCTAGAGGCACACAAATACTGACTTGCGTGCAAGAACAATTGCCAAAGAAGAATGCTCACAACTGACAAATTATCGAAAAAGTTGGTATAAAAAGATCTATTCTTAAGAATCTTCGTGTATTGCCCAATATGGATCACGCCACCAGTCTATCACCTCTTAACATAACGCAAATCTTGCCTCTTAGGGTTGCCTATGCAATGCATGTATTATTTTATTTTACTGATAATTATTTATGCATATCTTCTCATTTATCATATGTGAGTTCTGAATGTTATCCTTGTCTTGAATGTTACAATGGTCCAAGAAAAGGTATGTACACTCTTTCACATCATCAGATAAACTAAAAAATCCACCCGAAAATGCCGAACTTGTTAAATACCATGCGCGCTCCTTACTATAAGGCAAATGAGCATTGCATAATGATTTTCATTACCCTAATATATGCGTTCTCCAAGAAGACCACTCTTAAACCACCATTTAACTTTTTTCAAATACTCCCGTTCATTCTTAAATATCACAATAATTGTAATAATTAAAGTCAATAATTAACTTAAATCACATATTTTAAAAAATTCATAACTTTTCAACTATACATTTTATTAATTTTTAATAAAATTTATTAAAAATATAATTTTAATCGACTAGATAGACCAATATCTCTCACAAGTATCAGTATTTTCTCAACTCTTTTCTTAAATGCACCTAATATGATATTATCATCGTTTTGAACCACCACAAATGCATGTATTATTTTATTTTACTGATAATTATTTATGCATATCTTCTCATTTATCATATGTGAGTTCTGAATGTTATCCTTGTCTTGAATGTTACAATGGTCCAAGAAAAGGTATATACACTCTTTCACATCATCAGATAAACTAAAAATCCACCCGAAAATGCCGAACTTGTTAAATATCATGCGCGCTCCTTACTATAAGGCAAATGAGCATTGCATAATGATTTTCATTACCCTAATATATGCGTTCTCCAAGAAGACCACTCTTAAACCACCATTTAACTTTTTTCAAATACCCCCGTTCATTCTTAAATATTACAATAATTGTAATAATTAAAGTCAATAATTAATTTAAATCACATATTTTAAAAAATTCATAACTTTTCAACTATACATTTTATTAATTTTTAATAAAATTTATTAAAAATATAATTTTAATCGACTAGATAGACCAATATATCTCACAAGTATCAGTATTTTCTCAACTCTTTTCTTAAATGCACCTAATATGATATTATCATCGTTTTGAACCACCACGCACCCCCGCTGGGCCCCACAACCCCGAAACAACACACACATCAAAAAATGAACTGATAAGAAAATGTCTGTCTTCCTTCTCTCTATGCATCAATATGTGTGAACCCGTCTTTGAGACCAACTTGTGAACTTACACAATTACCCTCCAAGAATTCTTAATTTTTCTACAATATTAACGTTAAAGTCCTACAAAAAAGTAGGATAAATGTGTCCAAAACTGCAAAAAGTATATGTCGTTGTTGTGTTATTAATTCTCAATGACTGCTGTCCAACATTTTCTCTATACCTGTTGTCCTCTTCTCTTTCTTTGAAGCTCTGATTTTCTCCCAAAATTAGAAAACAAATCTGAGAGCCCTCTTCTGATTTTGCTCTCATAAATCATTTTAATCAAAACGCACAAAATTCCTTTAATTTTCTTATGTTCAAAGTCTCCATTTAAGAGTTCATCAATAAAAAAATGCAGGTCAAAATCAAGACTTTTCCCAAGGAAGTTTCTTTGTAAGTCGGTAGGTGTGTTACAGGTTTGGTGAGGAAAAAAATCATTCTTCAGAAACTCTCAAGAAACTCATATATTTTATGTGTTTATTCATTCACTTTTCTTCCATTTTTCGATTCCAACTTTCTATAAAAACACATGTACATATAGTCATTTTTTAAATGATTCTGACACCATCAAAAGATTGAACTTTTCTTAACAAAAGCTCGCAGAATTTTCTGTTTTTGACACACAAAAACACATTCATATACGTGTATCTATGTGTATGTATATGATGAAATGAAGCTATGGTTTCTTGGATTTTGATTACAGGGTTACAGTGGGCGATTATGGTATATGATAACTCATTGGGATTCACGTTGCTGTGAAAGAAGCTGAAACTCTGCAACTTTTCTGGGTTTTTTTGGAAGGTAACTGTAATTTTCTTGGTAGTAAAAATCAACGGTGATTACTTACAAAAGTCAAATGTTCGATACAGAGGATCATGATGATTTTGGTAAAAAAATGGACTTTTATCTGTATATCAAAATTTTATCACCTGTAGAATTCGCTACATTTGTTAACGTGTGACCCTTTTATTTTTTTGTGCCACGTGAGATCCGTGTGTCCAAGAATGTCTTCATGTGTTTTTGTCACATGAGTGAATGTGGGGTCCACGTTTTTTTTTAGTTGATTATATTATATATTAAGTAGATATTTATGGACCCTTGATGTGAACTCAAGATCATGAATCATGAGGAATGTATTTCTTTTTCTATAGTGTTTCAATCGATAAAGAGTTCTCAACTCTTGCATTGGAATAATTGATGACTGATAAATGATCATGTAAATTTGTCAGACGGAGTTAGATGCGCGGTTTGTTTTATATGATCCTTTTGAACATATCTTCGTTTGACAATTGTGCTTTTGCTCATTGATGATACGGGCATACAATCACTTAAGTGTTGTGTAGTGTCTTAATTGCATCCGTCGAGTTGTGGGTTCCACTTGTGTTTGCTTGACTTGTATATGGTTCTCATTCGACATGCTGCTAAACCACCATAAAAGGTAGTCGTTGAATGCTTATTTTGTATCTTGTTTAGAATTTCCTATATGAGCACTGAGCCTTGTAGGATATTTCATTATGTTTCAATATCTGTGGTGTGATCGACAAGTACTCAAAACATGCATGTTGATTACGTTGTTGCATTGAATTTTTATTTTGCTCGATAACAATAAATTACTGGACAACTACTTCGTATAATTGCTACCCCCATTACATATTTAATAGGTTCCGATCAAATTTTTGATGGATTCGATATTTTATAAAGTTTGGTCCCATGGGAGTTAACTTTTAGTATTATATGGTCACACCTTGCTCGTAATAGAATATTCAGAACTTAGTAACCATGCTTTTAAAAAGTTGTTACTTTCTCCGATTATACAGTTCTTGACTTTATTAATATCCTTCACGCAATCACCGATGGTGCAATGAGTCATCTTTTTTGCTGATTTCATGGCATTGCGAGTATACTAGAGGGAATTTTAGCTACGTGTTTTCAGTGCGTCCTGGTACCCAATATTCTCCACCAGTTAAACTCAACTTTTCTCAAGCTTAAAAGGCAAAACAAAAAGATGTTCCATATACCTTTATAGTTGCTTTGATCTACGAGTTAAAAGTGTTTGCTTTTTCTTTTTACTGAGATATTCTTATTAATCATTATACATTGCTGTTGTGTGCATAATCATCATTATTTGTGAATATTCTGTTCTTTCTCTCTCTGTTATCAGTTTTGCTGTTATTACCTAAACGTTTGAAGCTCCATTTGTTGCAGAGCAACCTCACCATTTACGATTTTCTTGCCTCAGATGGTTTCAATTGAGCGATCGGCAGTTACCCCAAGTAAAAGTAGGTGGGCACGCACTCTCTCTAAGATTTTGCACATTGGAGATGTGACGGCGAAAGGTTCAGACGATCAAATCCAAAAGACTACAATCGATGAGAAGATATCTAATGATCCGAATAAAAGTACCCAACTTCCCTCCGGTGATAAAGACGAGGAGATTCGAGATAGGGCAGTGAAAGAAGCTTTTCTTTCCAAACTGTTTGCTAGCCTCTCTACTGTCAAAGCCTCATATGCCCAGTTGCAGTTTGCGCAATCTCCTTATGATGCTGATGGGATTCAATCTGCAGATCAGATTATAGTTTCCGAGCTAAAGAATTTGTCTGAACTGAAGCAGTGTTACTTGAAGAATCAATTGGATGATACATCTCCAGAGGCTACTCAGACGTTGGCTGAAATTCAGGAGCAGAAGAGTCTGCTGAGAACTTATGAAATTATGAGTAAGAAATTGGATTGTCAGCTTAAACTTAAAGACTCTGAAATAACCTTTCTTAAAGAGAAACTAGCAGAAGCTAACAGAGATAACAAGTCACTCGAGAAGAGATTAAATTCAAGTGGGCAGTTAGCTGTGCCTGACAATATTGGTTTGTCCGGGTTGAGCCCCTGCCATTTTATTGCATATCTAGGGCAGTCAATAAAATCAGTTCGGAGTTTTGTACGATTGCTAATTAGAGAGATGGAAACTGCAGGGTGGGATTTGGATGCTGCAGCGAGTTCGATTGAACCTGGTGTTTTTTTCTGGAAACCAAACCACAAATGTTTTGCATTTGAATCCTTTGTTTGCAAAGAAATGTTTGATGGTTTTAATTACCCAAATTTCTCCATCGAACAAGAGTCCTTGCCTGAGCAGAAAAAACGACGACAGCTTTTCTTTGATAAATTCATGGAGTTGAAATCTGTAAGACCAGCCGATTACTTAGCATGGAAGCCTAAATCTGCATTTGCGACGTTTTGTCGTACTAAATACTTGCGACTTGTTCATCCAAAGATGGAAACATCTCTTTCTGGCAATTTGGATCAGCGGAAATCAGTGAATTCAGGCGAATATCTGGAAGCACCCTTCTTCCTGTCATTTGCAGCGATGGCAAAGCACATATGGCTCCTACACTGCCTAGCCTTATCTTTTGATCCCGAAGTCTCAATCTTTCAGGTGACCAAGAAGAGTCATTTTTCTGAAGTTTATATGGAGAGCTTAAGCGATGAGGCTTTCTTGTCATCGGATGGCACACTGGAAAACAACCCTCTTGTGGCTTTCACAGTGGTTCCAGGATTCAGGATTGGGAAGACTGTTATTCAATGTCAGGTGTATCTTCAATCATAATTCCTAATTACTCTTAGCTGCAATTAGGATGTTTGATAAGGTAGATTTGACGGTACTGGATAACGTTAAAGAAGAAAATGACGTTAAAATCTTGTTAATTGTACTTTGCAATCTTGTCTAGTACTGTTTACCAAACATGCGCTATATAAACGTTTGGTAAAAGTATTAGATGGTACAATAAGCAAAATTTTAACTCTGTTTTCTTATGTAATGCATTCTGGTATGTCTAATCCACCTTAAAACATGCCATAAGTGAGATAATTAGGCTTAACGTCTGATCCGACAACATCATGGAGAATGATAGCCATAACTTGCCCCTGGTATGGACTTTTTTGTCACTTTTTCCTTTTGAAAAGGAAGGTGGAAAGACTATTGCAAAATCAAACTAAGGAGATTCCTTTGCATCATGCCTTTTTAGAATTGCCCATTTTTGTTAATGGCTGGCTTTTCTTGATGGATAGTATGGCTGTATACCATAGAATTTCTTTATATTAGTATTGTTTTTTATCTGCAAATATAGCATAAATGATATGTATTCCTTTTTAATAACTATCTGTATATATGCTGCACATCAGAGCTTTTTTCTCTTCTAAAGTAAGGCATATTCGTTCAAACTTTCAGATTTGAAAAATATGCAGTTTGTTTGAAGAAGAAAAAAAGGAAATGGATTCTCCCTATATCTAAACAATTTGAACCTCCATAAGCGGAGTTAACAAGGATGTCTGTTCCTTACCAAGAAAGTAGAAGTAAAACATCATCTAGGTCCTCAATGCGATTGTCAATTACATCAAGAACTCGACTCTCTTCTGCTTTTCTTTTCAGGTCAGTTCATCCATCATGCTCTTGCTTTCTACCAAGTGTGAATTCTTTCGCCCACAAAAAATTCCTTGTATTATTATTCTGTAACTGTTGACATCGGCCTTCGTTGATACGTTTCTTCCAGCAATCAATTCAGCTTCTATGTATCCTAGAGTTCCCTTTGGCATAGTGTGCATTTTGCTTTGATCACACTCGATCCATTTTCCTAACCCTAAATTTGTTGGGTTATTTCTTATGAGGAGAAAAGTCCACGTTGAATATAAATACAAAAAGATTAGAGAAAATAGGAGTCTTAACCCGTTTTTGAAAAGAGAGGAAAAACAGTTTTTTTCTTTGCTCCCAGATATCATTAAAACTCCGATCCTGAGTCGTCTGTGGTCTGATCGAGCTGAAATTTGGAGGGGTTTATGAAACACATAACTACAATCTGAACGATGGAGATCGGATTTTGAGTTCGGGAATATTGGTTAATGTGCATGAACAATAACCAGATTTGTTGGTATATTTTTTCTATTTCATATTGTTTTGTTGAAATCTTTGTTATCTTGAAAAAATATACGTTGTAGCCTCTAGTTGTGATTAGAGAAGATTTTATGTACTCATTATTTGATTGATAGTTGAGGTTTTAACTGGATTGGGTCCCGTGGATTTTATTCCTCACAATGGGGAAGTTTTTTTTACCTAAAATAATTGCTTGTGTTCTTGTAGTTTGGTATGATTGATTTCTTTAGAATATTTTCAGCATATAGAATTGTCAGGAAAGACATTTTACTTATTTGCATTTTGGAGAAGAATTATTTTGTTATGTGTTTACATCTTTCCCTACAAGTGGTATCAGGGGCAAATTCTAAAATTTGGGTTTTAGATTATGGAAGTGAATTTGAGTAAAATAATTAACTTGAATGGTTTAAATTATCGCACATGGAAAGGAAATTTTGAAGATCTTCTTTATGTGAAAGAGTATTACCTACCGGTGCTTGCAGCTGAAAAACCGAATAACAAGTAAGATAAAGAATGGAGTTTGTTGCATCGACAAGTCTGTGGGCATATCAAGCATTGGGCAGATGATAATGCCTTGAACCATGCTGGTGGGGAGACACATGCTTGTACTCGATGTAGTAAGCTTGAATAGTTATATGCTAAAAAGATTGGAAATAATAAGATGCTATGATGAAACTCCTTTAACTGATCATCTGAATACATTTTAAGGAATTATTAATCAATTGGCTGAAATGGGTATTAAGCTCGACGATGAGATTTAGGGATTATGGTTACTTGGGTCATTACCGAACTCGTGAGAGATGCTCAGAACTTCATTATCTAACTCTGCTCTAGTTGATGTCATCACAATGAATCTGGCCAAGAGTATTTTGTTAAATGAAAAGATGGAAGAAAATCATAGGGATCTTTTTCGTAGTCAAAGGTCTTGGTTACAGAAAAGAGAGGATGAGTAAGAGCAAAGGTTCGAAGAATAGAGACAGAAGTAGAGACAAGTCGAATAAGTATGTGAATGTCGAGTGTTATCATTGTGGGAAAAATGGACACATCAAAAAACATTGCTGGCAATGGAAGAAAGAGAATAAGAATGAAGCGAAGAACAAGGATGACAAAGATGGTGATGATAGAGGTGCTACCACCACTCCTACAGACTTCCCCATTATTTATGATGATGATATGATCAATTTTACAAGTCATGAGACCAGTTGAGTGATTGATAGTGGTGCCTCCATTCATGCTACATCACATAATGATTTTTTTATATCTTATAAATTTGGTGATTTCGAAACTATAAAGATGGGTAATGATAACTGATTAAAGTCACTGATATTGGAGATGTGTATTTAGAGATGAGTAATGGTTTGAGAGGTCTTAAAGATGTGAAGCATATTCCAGACATCTGTTTAAACTTGATTTCTGTAGGAAAACTTGATGATAATGGGTATGATAGTACCTTTAGTAATGGCCAGTGAAAGCTCATTCGAGGTGCTATGGTTGTTGCTCGAGGCAAAAAGGTCTTTGTGTTGTATGTTTTGTAGGTAAAACTCTCCAGTGACATTGTTAATGCCATGGAGGATAATGGTACAGTAGGATTGTGGCATAAAAGACTTGCTCATAATGATTAGCTATATTAGGAAAGAAAAGTGTACTAAGTGGATTGAAAAGTACACATCTGAAAATGTGTACTCACTGTCTGTTTGGGAAGTAGAATATAGTCTCTTTCAAAAATTTCCTTCATTTGAGAAAGTAAAAAATATTGGATTTGGTACTTTCAGATTTGTGTGGTCCTATGAAGACGAGAACACTTGGCAACTCCAGTTACTTTATAAACCTTTATAGATGATCATTCAAGGAAATTATGGGTTTATGCCTTGAAAACAAAAGACCAAGTGTTGACTGTGTTCAAACAATGCCCTAGTTGAAAGACAGACTGTGAAGAAGTTGAGGTGAATCAAAATAGATAATGAGGGAGAGTATTCTGGTCTTTTTGATGAGTATTGCAGACAGCGGGGGATTCGACATCAAAATACAACTCCAAAAACTCTACAACTGAATGACATAGCTAAAAGGATGAACAGAACACTAGCGAGAGATTAGGATGTTTACTTTCTCAAGCCCAGTTGCCAAGATTCTTTTAGGGTGAGGCTGAGCATGGTCGTACATGTGTTGAATCTTACACCTTGTGTTCCCTTACAGGATATGTTTGAAGCAAGCACCGAGACAGTGGTACTTTGAGTTTTGAGTTTGTCATGGAGGAGCAATGCTACAAGAGAACAACTTCTTATCACTGTTTATTTGTTCAGAAATTTTTGATGATGATTTTATTATTTATTACTCTATGTTGATGATATATTGATTGTTAGTGAAAATGCTTCAAGAATTGATAGGTTGAAGAAACAGTTGAGTAAACTTTTGCTATGATGGATTTGAGACAAGCAAAGAAGATCCTTGGCATTAGAATCAGTTGTGATAGGAGTGCCAAGAAATTATATTTGTCACAGTAGGAGTACATTAGGAAAGTGCTTGAGAGGTTCAACATGGACAAGGCTAAAGTGGTTAGCTCTCCTCTTGCTACCTACCTCAGATTGAGCATTGAGCAATGTTCTTCTACAGATAAAGAAAATGAAGATATGAAAAGAGTTTCTTATGCTTCAACAGTAGGAAATTTGATGTATGTGATGATTTGCACAAGACCAGATATAGCACATGCAGTTGGTGTAGTTAGTCGTTTCTTATCATATCCAAGAAGAGAGCATTGGTATGCAGTTAAGTGGATCATGAGGTATCTTCGAGCCACTTCCTATTTGAGACTTGGTTTTGGAAATGGACAACCATTGTTAGTTGGCTACATAGATGCAGATATGGCAGGATATGTGAATATTCGCAAGTCTACATCAAGTTATTTGATTACTTTTACAGGTGGGGTTGTAGCTTGGTAATCAAAACTTCAAAAGTGTGTTGCCCTTTCTACGACAGAGGCAAAGTTAATTGCAACAACAGAGGCAACTAAAGAGTTGCTATGGGCAAAGAAGTTCATGAGATAACTAGGTTTCAAGCAGCAGATGTGTGTGTTATTTTGTGATAGTCATATTGCTATTTACCTTGCTAGAAATTCCAGTTTCCAGTTTCCATGCAAAATCGAAGAACATTGATGTACAATACCATTGGATCAGGGATGCGTTGAATGAGAAGTTGCTCGAACTTGAGAAAGTTCATACCGATCATAAGAGTACTGTTATTTATTATCATGATGATAAATTATTGGTGATGTAGCAACCCATTATCCATCACATTTCTCTCTCTAATATAAATTGAATTGTCCAATCTCATTATTCCACATAGAATTTCACATCACAGATGATTTATCTTAATGATGATAAATAACATTATTTTAATCATAATAGTTCTGATATGTTGACGAAGACATTACCAAAGAAAAGCTTGAAGATTGTTGTTCAATTGTTGGAATGTCGAATTCCTCCTCATAGTCGGGAATGGGAGATTTGTTAGGTTATTTCCTTTTATGAGGAGGAAATTCCATGTTTGAGATATTATATTATAGCTCAAAGCCCATTAGAGTGTTAACCCTAATGATGAATACAAATAAAAAAAGATTGGGAAAAAAGGGAGTCCAACACATTTTTGAAAAGAGAGGAAAAATAGTTCTTTTCTCATCGTCCAAATTTCATCAAAGCTTAGATCCCGAGTCGTCCGTGGTTCGATCGAACTGAAATTTGGAGGAGAGGTTAACACGACTCGGAACTACATTTGGACGGCGAAGATCGGATTTTGAGTTCGGGTACATTAGTTAATGTGCATGAACAGTAACCGGATTTGTTGGTATATTTTTCCTATTTCATATTGTTTTGTCAAGATCTTTGTTATTTTGAAGAAATATACATTATATTCTGAGTNGTATATTTTTCCTATTTCATATTGTTTTGTCAAGTTCTTTGTTATTTTGAAGAAATATACATTATATTCTGAGTTGTGATTAGAGAAGACTTTGTGTTCCCATTATTTGATTGATAGTGGAGGTTTTTACTAGGTTGGGTCCCATGGTTTTTATTCCTCACAACGGGGAAGTTTTTCCACGTAAAATAATTGTTTGTGTTCTTGTGATTTGGTGTGATTGATTTCTTTAAGATATTTTCAGCATATAGAATTGTCAGAAAAGACATTTTACTTATTTGCTTTTGAGAGAAGAATTATTTCGCTATGTGAATATTTGTTTGCATCTTTCCATACAAAATCTGCAATTTTCACATTACATTCTTTGTTGAGAAAGGTACTCTGGGGGTTTAATGTTGAAATGAATAATGTTGGGATTGTAGTGCACGTGAAGATACTCCAGTCCCTTTCCTATCCCAACAATGATCTGTCGACGCTTTTTCCCAGTTAAATGAGATCTTTCAATCTCTCTATACATATTTTCTATCAAATCTATTAGGAAATTACATTATTAATCTCCAAACTTCGTCTATTTTTGCATTTCAATCTCTAATCTTTTGTTATTGTTCCCCACTTACCAATTTTTGGCGCCATGGTTGGAATATGTCGTGGACCGAGGTGCCCAATACTTGGAAGAGTATGGAGATTATATATAGCTCACATTCTCAACCTAGTTGAAATAGAGCAAGCATTTCTGCTTATATTGTTGAGCCGTCTAATTTATGGAATCACATATTAGGACACGCAAACTTTAATTCAATACATAAGTTAATGAATTTAAATTTACTTCCAAATATGCATTTTAATAATGAAAAATGCGGGATGTGTAGAGGCAAAATTGGCCAAAGCATTATTGGATGCTTTTAGAAGTAGAATAATTCATATTCCTGTACTTTGATTAACATTCATGGATATATAAATTCACTTTAGAAGAAGAATATATATTGTACAAAATTTTCAAGAATGTATTAGGGGGAAAATTCAAGAAGAAGATCATAATAGGTCTTTCATGGCAGTTTCTTGTAGAGTTTCAATGACCAACATCAGGACTAGGGATGGACTGTGAATTGCTATCGACCTGTCTAGGCTGAATTCCAAAGAGCTTTCCACCAGTAGTCACCTCTTTCACGAGGGGAAGAAGGTGGAATAGTGCCCTTGGGAAGGGCACTCATTATTAAACTTCCATCCAAAGTGTTAAGGAACTTTCTTGCTTTCAAGGATTGCGTGAAATACATGAGTACGAGAATCAGAGCAAGCAAAAATCCTGCGTAACGTGCCATGTAAGCAAGCTCGATCTTATAGCAGTGGTCAAGCTTGGAGAATGGAATGGAATGAAGTTGAAGGTTATTGGCATGTTTATATATAGATGTATTATGTAGACAAGTTGGATGGCTAGGTCAAAGGGTTGAAATTGAAGGAGGAATATTTGTACTAGAATTATTTTGGGATGCCTTGGAAAAATTGGTTACGTATAGATGAGCTACGCCGCTTGCTTTTGTTTCTTTGTGTGTTCCTAAGATATACCCTCCAATGATTTTAGCAAGTTCATTTCACTTGGATGAACCTTTAAAGTGAAGGCGATGGGAACGGGGTCCTAAATGCACAAAGGCACATGTCATCTAAAGTCACTTCTAGTTAATCACCAACTAGGTCACATTATTGTGTCAATTTTAGCATAAAGGGTCATAATAGTTCCACACAACGAGTTAGAAGTAATGTATTTGATAGAGCATTTGGCCCCGGTGTATCTAAAAGTTCATCGTCTTAAATCATTAATTTATCTAAAATAGTTCGGAAAAAGTTAACTCGAACAGGGTATTATCTTTAGATAATAAAAAAGTGTGGCCAAACAAAGGCTTGATTTATGCAATATAGAAATGAAAATGATTGATGACTTTTGCATGTACAAGACTTGGAAGACACGACAATCAAAAAGGAGAAGAAGGTAGGAAATTAATGATAAGTGTATTGGTTGACAATCAATTACAATATTACTGAAGGAAATTAACTTTTGTCCATCCCTAGAGAAACGCATATTTTCGTTAATCGTATTGTGTCATATCTAATTGAGCATACTTTATCTAATTCAACATACTTTTGCTTAAGTTTATTATTTCTTTTAATCAAGATAGGACAAAAAATGTTTTCATCGACACACATTTTTTCAAAACTTATTTTCAACCACACATTATTCAATAAAATAATATTTTCTAACACATCAATAAATTTTCCTTACTTTTTAACCACATATTTCCCACCATTTCACAATTTAAAATATATTCTTTTCTCAATAATATCCATCAAACACACCCCAGTGATTAATTGATTTTACTTGAAGTTATAAAAGTGTTGGAATTGGTTTAAAGAAATAAATTTTTTTGTTAATTATAATTTTGAAAAAGTGACTCGGTGTTAACTTTGAGTAAATATTCGGATTTGATCCGATAGTCAAATTATAAATGTAAATAGACCAACTTGTTTTACTCGTCGAGTAGATCGTCGTAGTATATTTGCAATCTCAAAACTAATTCCAGATGAATGAGAAATTGCGGTCCAAAGTTCGATAGAAAATAGGATACACGGGCTGGAATATAACTATCTCTATTGCTCACCTACCGCTCACCTATCGCTCGAGTGAGCTCGCCTATCGCTCGAGCGAGAGGCCAGCGACAGACTAGCGAGGGAAGTTTTGATGAAAATGTGCCACTGTCACTCGAGCGAGAAGTTAGCGACAGCAAGAGTTGCTTCTGTTTGTAAGGTTGCGGGATTTGGTTCACAACAATTTGCCTACAACCCCTCATACTCTATAAATAGGACTCTTGGGACGTCCTTTTCTTCACACCAATGATATGCTATCGTAACATAACATTCTCTTCTCTCTCTCAACAAAATTTGGCATATATATATATATATATATAAATATATATATTGCATAGATTTTCTTCATTTTGCATTAAGGAGTACATATACCAAATTTTGGTTTGTTGTTCTTGTGTGTTGAAGTACTACTCACACACGAAGACATCGTTGTATCTTGAGAGTTGATTAATATAAACCGTAGGCACCGTTGTGGGGCAAATTCGATTTAAGGACAAAATGTTCAACACTTGCCTCGACTTTGCATTCATTTGACGATTATTCATTGTCGTTACTCTGTCAAAATTTCAGAAGAAGTTTGATAAAGATTTGATAAAAATTCTATGGGCATTTGTTTATCGACCATCTAATTTCCAACAAAAAACTTCAAATTTTGTGGTTGCCCTGCCCGTTGTTGACTCCTGAGACATCTTTTCATAATATTATTCGATTCAATGGTATAAACCTATCTTGTTTATTATGAGATGTGATTTGATTTCTCTTTATAATATTTGATGTTGTGTTCGATAAAGCTAGTATAATATATACGTGGTTATAAATATTGATTGGATCTTTGAATTCGATTGATACAAATAATTTTGAATTCGGAGGTCTATTTGTTCTATTTCGTGTGATAGACTGGAGCAGCGAAGTATTATTGATTAAAAAGAAAAAAGAAAAAATGAAGAGAAAAAGAAAAAATGAAGAGGATAAGAAAATTAGGAGGCCAATAAAGCTAAGTGGACCCTTTTTGTAAAAGGAAAAAAATTAAACAAATATTTTTCACTTTTATGTCGAGTAATCAACTATGTCGAAAATTTCCTCGTGTTGCTCAATGGATTTTCTGAGACTAACAGGCTCTTATTCATATCCAACACTAAACAAGATTAAATAGAATAAACAAAATTTCAGAATCCTCAATTCAAACTTTCGTTCAAATTATATAATTTATTCAAAAATTTAGTTTCCAATAATGTTTAAAGAATGAGACTATAAAGAATTTGATTCCAAGTATCAGGCAATCCTGCTAAACACCAATGGCTGCAGTCCATTCCTGTTCTTCCTTCGAACCCATATATAGAAGGATGTCCATCTTTGCGCAATAACGAAAGATTCGTTATATCGAGTAACGTGACGGGTTTCTTGATTGTGCCCAAAACTTTCTTCAGCACAGTTAAAGCATATGGCAATCCACCGGGATATGTCGAGCCAGCCAGTGGCACCTTCTGTCCTACACAAGATTTTGCACTCGGCTCGCCCCATGTGCTGCCGCTGGTAGATGAAGATATAAGACTGTAAGATTAATGACATACTCGACTAGACTGGAAATCTTACTAGCACTTACTTGTAATGGGAGGGGGAAATTCCTTGGAAGAAAACCTTGGTTTTGGCAGGATCAATGTTGGCGTCCACCCATTTTGCCCATGTGTTTAGTGCCTTCTCAAAGGCAACTACTCTATCCATGTCTTTGTATAACTGCTGTCCTACTTGAATATAGTCCCATCTGCATATATACAAAAAAAAAAAAAAAAAACAAAGAGAGAGATTTATAATATCTTACGCGGTTCAAAATTATTGAAAATGCCAAATTTAATGTAGTTAATTGGACCAATAATGAATTGACACTTTGGAGTACACATAGCATATAATAATGTGTCTCAATAACGATTTAAAATAAGAGTTTGAACTAACGGTTGTGTAGCTCCTCTACGATTCCACCAATGCCATGTGTTGAAAATAAATATGTCAATCCCCTTCCATAATTTTCCACCCTCAATCGAGTCCAATTTCAAGATTCTACCCTTGGCTTCTCTCACAACATCCACCAAATATACATTGCGATTAAGCATCACTTTAACGTCAAAATCCTGCAAAATCTTACAATCTTTTAGTTCAACGCAAACATTCAAGCAAGATAACGGAATTGCAAGTTTAACTGATACTTAGAGGGTATTTGGTAGAGATTAAAATTTGATTTTTAGTGGATTATGATATAAGTTTTTGATATGTGTGGTTAAAAAGATGTGGGATCCATAAAAGATGTGGTTAATATTAATTGTTTGACTTTGACTTAGATTAAAATCAAATTTTAATCCGGCCCAAACGGGTCCTTAATTTCAAATTGGAATCTTGATCCATTTTACAAGTCTTTTTGATGTCATTATAATGTACTTTTTGATTCTTTTATTGATCATACTCATTTTGATCTCTATTTTTATGTAGCCTAAGCATATAGATGCACTGGCTTTATAACTTTTGTTATGAGTTGCATTTGATGCCCTAAAAAGCCATTGAAAGACCCCACACTAGTTCAAAATGGACTAATTTCTTATCACCTAACGTGGGTTGTTGTGTCTCTTTCAAGTTTTATGAACTCTTAATGGTTTTAATCTTTCACTTTATGTAATACTATGTTGGTGTCTAACTTAAGGTACAAAATATATCTGGTACTCAGTGTTATATACGACTTGCAAAATTGCTTGATCTTACCGAGAATGTGAATGTAGAAACATCTCCGATTCTAGAAACATTATATTTGGTCGAAGGTGAGGTTGTGTAAAGCAAGCATGTCAATGACTGCCATTGATTCCGGCTTAAAGAATCTCCCACGAACATTATGCTTTTCCCTTTGAATCTTCGCAAGAAATCTTGGCCATCGAATCTGCTCAAACACAAATTTATTTCGCATCAAAATCCTTTTTATTTTTATTTTTTTGTAATTGATTCGACAATTAAATTAGCCAATTAATCCCATCAAAGATTCAAGACCCGTGTGTCACTACATACAAAGATATTTATGAAAAGTAACATATTTTGTATCATCCTATATAGGTATTCTATCGACAAGGAGAAATAAATTCTAACTAACTTGACGTCGTCCTTATAACAAAATAATAAAAGATGTAAAGCTATTACACACGATCTCAACCTTAGTATTATTAATATTAACATGGACTTTCCGGCCATTTTTGTTTGTCGGAATTGGTCAATTCCGATGGAAAATTAAACAGGCTTCACAGATGAATTTCTGGTTTTAGTATTGTAAAAATCTAGTTTTAGAACAAATTATTAAAAATTTATGAAGCAGTGAATTTTATTAAAGCAAAAATTAGCATTAATTATGTAAAAAGTAAAAGGCAAAAAAATAAAAAATGAGCAGACAAAAGTCAATAGTAAGCAGCATGTGTTGGGATCTGATCTCTCACAAGACATCCCATGATTTTGCTGATAAATTTAATGTCTTTTATCCTATCACATGAAGACACAGAGAATCTATGTCAGGATTCTAATGAGCTGTAAATGTAGGATCCAATTATCAATAATTATTTTTAATATAATTCTTTAATGCGAAGATCCTATAAACACAGAGGGGAAGATGATAATACCTTGGTAAGTTGCAGGCATGGGGTTGCCATTTGTATTGGAGGTATAACGTATCAGAGCGGCCATTGTTTTGACAGTTGAACTCTCTCTCAATGAAAGGACAGGAATTTGAGTTGTAGAGAGGGGGTGATGAATCAGGGACCCAACTTCCTTCAAACAAATCACAAATCTTTGCATTTGATTGGTTAATTCTAAGAAAAATAAGTAGCACCGCACAAAATTTACAGTACTGAGCCCACAGATTCATCACTCTCTCTCTTTCTAAAATGCAAGAAGTTTAGAGAGAGAAAAGTAAATAGCAATGGCCTCCTCCTTGTCACTTCTCTCCTTTCTCTATCAGTCTTCTCTTTATGTGTGCAGTATATAGAGCATTGTGGGTGGGCTGAGGTGGGGGAGGCTGAGGATGGTAAAATTATTGCATGCTAATAAATAAAGGGAAAAATTAGGGTCTATAGCTGGCTCCTCAACTTTTTACATAGTTGAGTTATGGTTCTCAACATTCAAAAGTTAGGTTTTAACTCCCTAATCTATTTAGATTCAGATTCATGAATTTGGGTCAGCACGTGATGAAAACTGTAAATGTAGATATTAAAGTTGCAAGCGATTTTTAATTTAATTGAAGAAAAGTGTTAAGTGGTTCGATAGTTTTTCTCTTTACCTTTAAGTCATGTGAAAATCACAAGCGATAGTAAAATTCGAAGGGGAATCCTAATTCATATATTTAAATCAACTGAGACTCAAAACCTCCATTTCTTAGTTTAAGGACCCATAACCATAATGCATGAAGATTGGGGGAGCTCAGTTCTAATATTTCCATAAATAAATGCATATATAGAAATAATTAAATTTTACTATTGTCTTATTTTTTGAACACCAAACAAGGTATGAAATATCTACCATAGATTGAAATAATTTGTATTCAGATACTATATTTTGTAAATGCTAAATATATATAATTAAATTACTATGCTATTATTTTACGAACACCAGAAGGTTGGGTTGCACACAAAAATAAAAAAATAAAAAAAAATTGTGAAACCGCAAACAGAACCGAAACCGTTGGTTCGGGTCCATGTGGGCTAGCGATTTTTTTCCTTCAAACTGAACCAAACCGTTTCAAAATAGTTTGACTTAGGTTTCAATTTTGAAGAATCACGCAAAATTGAACCGAACCATTTAAAAATTTTTGAATTAAAAAATTAATTTTATTAAGCCCATGTTTGTTTAGCATTAAACGCTGGAAAGTAGAAAAAAAAAAAAAAACACCGTTAGTTTCCAATGTGGGTCCCAGCTGTGAGATAAATGGTCAAAAATGGTGGTTGAATTTGAATTGCAACGGTTGAAATTTTTCTAAATCTGAAGAATTAATACTAAACAAACAGGAGCTAACTTACAAATTTTAAAATTTTCAATTTTCATACCAATTTAGCAATACAAATTACAATCAATCCATTGAAATAATCATATAAAGTAAATTATTATAAGTTCACAACACTCGTCCTGACCCGATATCTAATCTAAACTAAAAATATTCCAAATCATATGAAATGGAAAAAAAAATTATTTATTTTTAACAATCCAAATCATAATTCAACAAAACTACGACGGTAAATCACACCCACAACTTCAGAAACCCTAACATTAACTCATTCCTCAGACATTTGACGCTTGCCTGCCACCGCTGAACAAAATGCGATTCCCAATTGCAAATCGCTAGTCGCATTTACTTGTTAGTCTGCTAATTTCTACTCGAATCACATTTTTCTCTCTTCACTCTAGATAAGTCTTAGATTTCCATTCAAACCATTTGCAGTTTGGAAAGAATGAAGGATAGAGCGTATT
>CAIGRN010081027.1:0-48699 GCA_903798345.1 Fraxinus anomala
AAAAAAAAAAAAAAAAGAAAATTAGGAAAGGAGAAACGTGGCATTACAAGCACATTCCTTTCCAATTAGACCAGTTATGTCAAAACCTACAAACACAAAAGTGACCAAATGAATAACAAGAAACATAGACAAAACAAAAATTTTAAGTGGAGAGCATGTCTTTGGAAGAAAGAAACACAGCAATTTACTATCTATTGTTGAACATTGAATATTACCATTCATCTTTATTTACGCTAGCGTTGTCAAATGTAAAAAAATAAATTTTACTCTNTAATGAATTTTACTCTCGTATTTATACTCTTTAATAATATTTATAATAGCATTAAATATAGTTTGAGCGTTGTGCGGGTACTCAATAATTTTAAAAGCAATAATTTTTTATGCATGACCCAAAGTGGGTCTATATAGTGTGCAGTTGCAGATATATAACATCTCTTATTAATCATTTCCCACATATCCGAAGTTAAAGATATCACAACCCCATATTTTTCTAAATTCGCAATCAATAATTTCTTTGCATTAAAAAAATATTCAATTGTATCAGAACGAAGGTATTTCGACTTACCCCAACGTACCTCGATTGAAGATATTGTATGACGTAGCTTACAAAATGTTGGTTGTCCGCTATTACTGGTGGAAACTCCGTCTCGGTAACGAATTTCACCATTCCCGTTCAAGCTTCCTCCTCCGAATACATTCACGTAGAAAGTGGCGTAGTAGTAGCACCAGCGCATGGAATACCAAACTGTAGTTGCGCTTGACCTACTAGAAGAAGCCCATGTTTGGCCGTACAATTTTTGTAGTGACGATTGAAGTGGGTAGTTCCAATGTCTTTCTATCGACCACACGACCAGTTTGAACCAAATTTAAAATGGTTCCAACATTTTACCTGTTTCTTCTCATTTCTCTTCCCTCTTACATCGAGAATATTTAATGTATGTTCTTCATCTTGTTCCAAATCAATTGGAACACTAGAACGAATATCAACGTCATCCAAATCAATTGGATGACTAGTTTCATGAACGTCGAAATCTTAAATATTTTATGAAATGAGTAATTCATTTAGACCTGCGAACTCATTCCCAAATTGACTTTGGGCAAGTGTTTCGCCTTCGACACCGAACAAGTTTTCAAGAAACGACCGTGAATGCATTTGTGAATAATAAAAATTGAATATTGAAGACTTGAAGTAGAATGTAGAAATGTAGAATTGAGAAGTGAATGAAAATTATGTAGTAGTGTATAAAATGAATTGTAAAATCAAAATAATAATGTAAAAAAATGTAAAAGAGTATTATAGAATGAATGAATGATATTGTTGATATTGATTTGTAAATTGTAGATAGTAGAGCAGAGAATGAGATATTGATATTGATAATAAGTTTGGTGGGAAAAAAAAATTGTAATGAACGGGTATTTATAGAGGAAGAAAATTAGAAAATGCAGAAAAAAAAATTTAAATTATAAGTGACCAAACGGTCACTGAAAAACTAAATTGTGACCGTAATGGGTTTGAGTCGAGTGACTCTTTTGTGTCTCTGATTTTGTATCTTGATAACTTTCGTTTGGATTCTAGTGGATTGGAGCGTTAATCACTACGGTGAATGCTCAACGGGTGATTAGCCAAGATATTGGTGAACATCCGGAAGATTAGAGCGATAATCACTACGGTGTATGATCAATGGGTGAGTAGCCATCTTTGGTGAACATTCGGGTCTTAGGACGAAAAATCTCGTGTTCATTTTTATGTTCTTAATGATTTGAGTAATATTTGGCCTGTTTAATACCAACAGTAACTACCCTTATTTTTCACCCTTTCAAATTGTGAAATTCCCATAAAAATTTGGAATTGCTGGATTTAAGTTCTTATCACAATAAAACTAGTTTAATCAAGTCGTTTAATTACTTTTCACAGTGGTTTCCCAGCCAAATGTCAAAGTTGAAGACCGCTTCCAATTTCTTTTTCTCTTCGTTCTTCGTTTGGAACAAAATGTATACGGCTCTGATTTTCACTTTCAAGTCAAATCCTTGATTTCTAATGGATAATTTGAAAAAACGGTTTATTTCAATATAAAAAGGATGAGAAGGTTAAAAGGGAATGTTAGAAGAAAAAACGTACGCGTCACGGCGACACTTTCTTGTAGGTTTATCTCATGATAGTCTAAAAACATGTGATTTAAATGCGAGACTGGTGACAGTTGAAAATATAAATTCAGTTTTGTACCTAATCAACCATTCTTTCAAATAGCTTAAAATATAATAATTTACTAATGAACCGATGTGATAAAGTGGATGTTTGACGCCCATTTATTTATTTTATAATTTACTATATGATCATTTTTAACAATATATTTACATAATAAAATATTCTACATGTATATCAAAATCGTTTCCCTATTTTTAACCATTTATTCTCCTAAAATTATTATTCAAAATTCATTTTTTCTCCGATTAATGAGAATCAAACTGCTTAAAATATAAAGTTGATATTCTTTTTTCATATATATTTAGTATTAGGTTTTTGACCTTTTTCAATGGATGGAACGACATTGATGACGACAATCGACACGTTACATACATCTCGTGTTTTACTTCTTTAAATTTGTACGATCAAATAACTATCCCAAATCCTGGTTAAACTTATTATCTATGAAAGTTTAGTTAGACTCAACCTACCCTAAAAACGTAATAGATTTCTAACCATTTACGTAAAAAAAAAAAAAAAAAAAAAATTGACTTTTTTTAGGGGAGAAAAGTTTGGTATTACTTTTTCTGGTGAGAAGCCAGGTAGAAGCCAAGATGAAGTTGGTAATGTAAGGAAAGGCATATGCTGTTCAACTCTACGGGTTAGATTACCAATTGGGACTAAGCCAAGATTTTGAATTTCCCACGCGTCATAGTACTTTTATGTTTTATATATAAATATTTCAGAGTATTGTTATTCTTTATAGTTATCCATTAAATATAGATAGTGTAATTGGCATACGATAAAAGTGACACGAATCCATTGAATATAGACCGTGTGTCATAGGCATACGATAAAAGTGGCACGGCACATTTGTCCCTTCAAGAATCATTGCGACAAAACGTTTATAAATACTCAAAATACTTTTTATATAATCATTTTTAGGAATTTACGAATACACACTTGTACACCATTTATTTTTTATCTACCTTTTTATCTATATTAAATTGTTAATAAACACCTCACAAACATGGTTTAAAGGTCCTGACTCAACTAAGCGTAAGAGGCATAATTTAAAATTATATGAGTTGCGAGTTTTAAAAGAGGTTGAACACAACAAGACAATTAAAAAATTGTATTTAGTACAAAGAGTGCTAGCTAGAGGGCGATCCGTTCTGGTCGATCGAGGCCAATGTTGAGCTCCAAATAGTTTTTGAAAGAGATCGAGCAGTTCAATTCGAAATAAAATAAAAATCCCACCATTTAGTTTTTGTATACTACCAAACTTGTCCTAATTTAAGTGACAATTTAATTTTAATGCTTAAGCAATTGGCCGCCTTTAGCTACAATTGTGCTGTGTACACTCTCCACTTTTTCATCGAACTTTTCAATTGGATGTCATTAGAAGTAATCTTTCATTAAACGGTCTATAATTTGCCAAATAATCCACTTTTTATTTTATTTTGTTAGAGCTCACATTTGACCTAACTTTACTATTGAACAATAACAACGCTATGTGGCAACTGATTCAGTGTTGACACGTGTCATTTAGGACAACGTGAAAACAATCCATTCGTCGAATCTTATTCCCAATGCTGGGGGGTTGTTTAGATTCAAATTGATGCCTTATTTTGTCATTACAAATAAGGATCCTAATCATAACTTTTAAAAAACTAATCCCGTTCATTCTTTTATAAAGATGCTTTTCGATTGTCGCACATTTTTTTCGCTTATATAATAGAGACGTTTTAATAGACGCGCTTGATACCCATTTTTCAAATAATTTAAGCATCGACCCTTAGCTAAGAGTTTGATAGACTAAGGCACCTAAGATCATTTTGCATGTATACTATGTGACGTGCATCAATTTACGTTTGGATAATACTAACAATACAATCGCTTTTTAAGTTCATGTTTGATTTAAACAAAAATTATATTTTTAGTAGATTATAATAAAAATTAATAAAATATATGATTAAAAAATTATGAATTTCCTAAAATGTATAACTAAAAATAATAATTTATCACATCAATAATACTGGAAAGTTTTCATTCCGTCCACTGAACTTAGGGATCAATTTCGATCTTTTCTTGCCCACAAAGTCAGAGAATTTGCCACCTGGCAAGGCCGCTCAACAAACAGGATATAATGTCCAGCTGTCCTTTTTCTGTGGACACCTAGTTATGCAATTTTATTTTCAGACGGTGAGCTGAGCTGAGCTTTTTACTCGCTCACTTAAGGGAAGCGTACACGTGTCGTGCCAGCATTATATCATGAAGAATCAATAATTCACGTGTCGTGTTTATAAAGTAGAAACGCGTTTTGCCAGAACCACACGATTTATTTGCCTGCCGATGAAGTTACTGTTTGCCCCAGCCCCCATTCCTTCTCCCAGTCTCCACGCCACTCTAGAGCCGCGTTTACAATTACTTTTTCAGGCAATGAATTTATTGCATATTTGACAAAGTTGACTTTTTTTAAGCTGATAAAATATAATTTAAATCACGTTATAATTTTCATTCTATTTTTTACTTATTTTAATTATATATTATTCAATAAAATAATATTTTTCGTCACAATAATAATTTTTCTTTCTTTATCAACCATATATTCACCATCACACACTAAAAAAAAACGTTCTTTCCATTTTAATGTGCATCAAACAGGGGCATATTTTATATCAATATATTTCTAAAATTTACAATTTACTACTTTTTTTGTCCAAAGTAAAACTTAATTTATAAGTATGTATATTTATATAAAGAGTAATTCATATATTACGTATATGTGTGAAAAAAAAAAATAACTTTCTGGTTTTCAAATTTTATTTATTTAAGAAATTATTTATTGTAGAGCCTACTTAATTAGTTATAAGTAAACGTTTTAAGAGAAATTAAGACTAAGCTTTATTTAACTTTTCACGTTGTGTGGTTATGAATCTTCAACTTTCAAAATTGAAGATCTAGATTCCAACCTATTTGTTGATTACTAAAAATGACACGACAATATTAGATCAAGTTAAAGGAAAATTTTATTGAGCATTGCTAGAATTGGATCAACGTTTACAATGTAATTTTATAAAAGAAACATTTGAAAGTGTTTGTTGTTGTCTTCTTAGTTTTCCCTCCAGAGAGGACCATTTGGCCCCATTTATAGGATATAAATTCTTCTCAATTGCCCGCTCAGGGTATTTTCTGCTATAGTACCGATCTAGAATGAATGCCAATGCTTGAAATTTTGATTTCTTGATTGGTTAATGAGGTCGGCTTAGTAGATCATCATTACACCTACGCGTCAATTGTAACATTAGATAATGATGACATGGCACTGGATTATCATTATTTGCTTATAATTGGTTGTAAAACAAGTGATGACTTCATGTCAGCCACGTGTCCTACTAAGAGTAGTTGGTGGTTAGGTGGGGGCAGCATAGCAGAAATTTATTAATTATGATGTCTCTTAAATTACGATGGCTAATGTCCAAACTTAAACATTTTCTAGCGTAGTCCGACTTTACATTGTGTTGTTCTGGGTCCCATGGTTCTTTTTTCTAATAAATGTTAGGTCGAATACCAACACTATTTAAATGTGTAAATTTCCCTAAGTGGTCGAAATTCTAGAGCCAAAAATGATGCTGCATATCAAGAAGAGTGTGCTTAGACACCAAGCAGCCGCCCATAGTTGAAGGGTTCTGTAGTAATCTATCTGATGCTAGCACTTGTTTTTCTCTCCTTATTTTCAGTTTTAGCCTTTTGGGGTTGGGTGTAATGTTCTAGAATGAGAATCGTGACCAATGATTAGCACACGTGGCTAGCTTAGACGTGTTCTCACGAAACTTAGGTGTCTTTCTAGATAGCCAACCAAAAAGGATATTCCAAAATATCTTATAATTCAAAAAGCTCTCAATGTAAAATAAGTGTACACACCATCCAGCATACACCTCATTTCAACTCTTCCACACACCACCGCCCCCATCCAACCCAAAATCTCATCCACAAAAGATCGAATGACTAGAATCGAAAAGTTTCAAGTTAGTCCTGAATTGGTCAAAACCTACGTATTTAAAAATCGTTGAAATAAGATTATAATTTGGTTCAAAGTTTGAAATCTAAAATAATGTCTTGAGTTAATATGGAATGACTCGTTTTACGTAAAATTCTTTTTTTTTTTTTTTTTTATAAATTTGAACCTTTTACTATTGGATGAATTCCGATTAGATCATTTGAATTTCGAATTTCCATATTAGATTTTTAAATGTTGAGCTCCTGTTTGGACTACATTAATTTCAAAATACATTTCTCTTTCTTCTTTTGAACTACACATTTTAAAAAAAAAAAAAAATCTATTAACAAATACATTTTTTTTTTCTTAAAAGCTAATTATAATGGATTTGAATGACTTGTGGAGAACTCAAAGAACCCTACCTAGTGGACATTTCTTGTTTTGACTGGCTACTTATTTTATTTATGATAAGTATGAATATGTAGATAATTCTGGTATCTAAACAAATACTAAATTTTAAAGCACGGCACCGCCTCCAAACTTTCCTTTTTGAATTTTCTAGGATGTCTACGCGACAATTGAATCTTTTTTCATAGAGAAATTAAACTACTAGTCATTGTACCAATTGAATCCTTTTGCCTTTTTTGTGTAAATTCATTGCATGTCACCATTCAATTGATAAATTAAAAAAGCCCTAGAAACCTCTAGAAAATATTTAGTTCACATTTAATGGGTAATAAAAATTTATCCATCTAACATAAACCACTATAATTTTATAATAAATGGTATTATAATTTCCAAAAAAAAAAATTAAATTTAATATCAAATCATCTTTAGGCCCTGTTTGTTTCGAATTAAAATCAAATTTTAATCTACGTCAAAGTCAAACAATCAATACTAACCACATTTTTCACGAAAATTACTATTTAAAAATATATTTTAAAAAACTGAGGCACAAACAAAGGGTAAATAAAGAAATCGAAAACATAAACCACTTCCATAAAAAGAATATGCGTTATTTTGGTTCTGACTTGGAAAAGTCGTTGAAGATTAGGCAAGTTATCACACACACACACACACACACAAACCCACTCTTATTGACCACACTCTCTCCACCCACCGCCTCTACACTACTACTCTCTACGATCTTTATCCTTATTTTTTAATTAATTGAGGAGTTGTTATTTGTTAATTAATTAATTAATTAATAATTACATATTCTCTTACCTGTACTGTACAACTCCCCCACCGCCATTCCCCACGCAACTTCCAACTCCCCTCAACCACACTATATATAAACTTCCCAAACCTTTCTTCACTCACTCAGTCTTCTCTTAAGCCTTCTCCCTCTATTCGTTTTCACACACAAACACACACAGTTTCTTGATTTTCCGGTAGAGAAATAGATACTGACTATGGCACTTGAAGCTCTGAATTCCGCGCCGGGACTCCGGTATGAAGATGACCGGAATCTTGATTCCTGGACGAAAAGAAAGCGCTCAAAGCGTGCACGCAGTGAAAACCCACCAACGGATGAAGAATATTTAGCCCTCTGTCTCATCATGCTAGCTCGCAGCGGTGGAGACGGAGGTGGCGCCACCGCCAGTCCCTCGGTTAGTACAACCAGTCCCAATAAGAAAACAGCCGATTTTACCACTATAGACGATGTTAAGAAGCAAACAGAAAATTCGCCACCGCCACCGACGACCCAGAACCAGTCATACAACTGCAGCGTGTGTAACAAGGCTTTTCACTCATACCAAGCCCTCGGCGGACATAAAGCAAGCCACCGCAAGAACTCCACCGCCACCGCTTCAGACGATGGCAATCCTTCCACGTCGACATCTGCCAACGCTGCCAGCACCGGTTCTAATGTATCTGCTCTCAACCCGACAGGCAGACTTCACGAGTGCTCCGTCTGCCACAAGTCGTTCCCTACAGGCCAGGCTTTGGGTGGTCACAAGCGGCGCCACTACGAAGGTACCATCGGTGGAGGCGGCGGGAGCTCTAAAAGCGGCGTCACCTCTTCCGACGGCGGTGTGGCCAGCCACAGCACTAGCCACGCCCCAAGGGACTTCGATCTGAATCTGCCTGCAACGCCAGAGTTCCAATTGGCGTTGACCGTTGACTGTGAGAAGAAAAGTCAATTTCTTGTTGATCAAGAAGTGGAAAGCCCATTGCCTTCCAAGAAACCTCGTTTAACCTTATTTGAGGATGGATTTTAATCAAATTTATTGGATTTAATTTAGCTTGATTACGTGATTTTATGTAATGCATTAGGAAAATATTTGGGGGTAAAATTTGTTTATTCAGTTATTTAAATAAAATTGTTATTTTTGAGTAATTTCATGTTTTAGTTTTGCTAATTTTTTTTTTTTTTTTAAATTTAGTTGGAAATGGTTAAGATATTACTAATTAATGGACAATAGTGGGTTCTGTTTAGTAGGAATATGAGTTTGTGGTTGACACAAAGTTGTTCATGTGGAGCACGCATAAAATTGTCCATGTCTTTCCAATAAAATATTTCATCCGTAAATTTTAAAAAAAAATTATTTTTTAAATATATACTCTCTAAAAAGTTACCCTTCAATACTTTATTTTTTAAAAATAATAATTATCAAATATGAGCTTAATTCATGTCTGGAGAATGCGGGTTGAAAAAATAAGTTAGAATGACTCTTTTGAGTTCTAGATTATAATTTTCATTCTAAAGCTTTGATTTAGTTGTTTAATTTGTTTATTAATATTCAACCATATGCACATTGTGAGAAAATTTTATCATCTTTGTCGATAGAATGTCTCATGTTATCTATCATTGGTTAGTTTAGAAAACAAATAATTTTCCTACCATTATCAATGCATTTGTCATCTAAGATG
Organism: Fraxinus anomala; assembly: GCA_903798345.1. Taxonomy (NCBI): domain Eukaryota; kingdom Viridiplantae; phylum Streptophyta; class Magnoliopsida; order Lamiales; family Oleaceae; genus Fraxinus; species Fraxinus anomala. The sequence goes on from CAIGRN010081027.1 coordinate 9,066, forward strand.
GTTATTTCATCAGGCAATAAAGCATTATTCATTAATATTAGATTCAATGGCGAACCCAAGATTGTGGGTCAATACGGGCGGTCGTGGATCGTCGATCGTTGTTACAATAAAATAATAAGTCACGTTTGATGTTCATTTTTTGCAAAAAGTTCATTTTGAAATAGTGATTTGATGGAAAATATGTAGTTAAAAATAAGAAAAAGTTTTGAATTTGAATATAATATTATTTTATTGAAAAATGTGCGGTTGAAAACATACTCTCATGGTTTAAGTGGTTGATCCAAGTAGGTTTGTGTGATTGATATTATTGAGGAAAAAATGTATTTTAAATAGTGATATGGTGGGAAATATGTGATTAAAAAGTAAGGAAAAAATATTGTTGTGATAAAAAATATTATTTTATTGAAGAATAATGTGGTTAAAAATAAGTAATGAAATAATGTATTTTGCAAGTGTGTGTCAAACAGGAGTTTAGGTGTAATTTTTAATCTTAGTCTCTATTAGTAAAAACAAAATTTCAGTACTAGCAATTTCAATTTTTTCAAGAAAAAAGAACAATTTTTATACATCCTTCACGGACACGTGACCTCTTATCAACTGTGGCAATTGTAGGCAACACATCGCATCTCCACTAGAGGATAGAGCAAATTGGACGGTGGGTGGGTGGGTGGGCGGCTAGTTAGTCAACACCTCATATTTGTATTTCGAGTTAGCGAATAACCACAAATAAAAATAAAAATGTCTAATAAAATTGCATTTAGACTTTAATATAATTTAATAATAGATGTTATCAAAAAGTACGTACGAGTACCGAGGCTCAAACTTGTTGGACATGATTGAGTTAATACCCTAGATAGTCACTAAACTTTCTTAAAAATTTTGAGGAGGTCACTGAATTTCAAAAGTTTCATAATTAGTCACTGAACCTTACAAAAAGTTCCTAGGAGGTCGCCGAATTTTAAAACTTCCCTAAATAGTCACTGAACTTTGCAAAAATTTTCAAGAGGTCACCGAACTTTGCAAATTTAGACGCCATACATAAATAATTCAGTGGCCCCTTGGGAATTTTTTGTAAAGTTGAGTGACTATGTAGGAAAGTTTTAGCAAAGTTCAATGACTATTTAAGAAAATTTTGAAGTTCGGTGACCTCTTAGAAACTTTTTGCAAAGTTCAATGACTAATTAAAGAACTTTTGAAATTCGATGACCTCCTCGGAACTTTTGGAAAAACTTAGTGATTATCTAGGGTATTCACCTGACATGATTTAACAAAAAGTTAATATTTAGAAAAAAATATTACCCAACCTACTTTTTAACTATCCATTTCGAAAATCGGGTGCTAACATTTTTCTTTCAAAACAAGTTTACTTCACCCCCATCATATTCTTCACCAACCCACTTATTTCTACTCTCATCTCTCTAAAAGAAATCTATAATCTCTCTAAACTCCACTGTCGGCCATCGACACCCCACCACCTCTCTTGTCGTTGCCACTTGTAGTCGTCACCATCGTGGTTTCATATTGCCCGCCGCCCCTCGATTTGTAACTGCGATCTGGAAGTGCTGACTCTCTTTTAAAAAAACTCTATAATTATCAAATATTTCTCAATCTCCACATAATACAATATAATATTGATTTTTGTAGTTGATTAAAATTGATCAATCATCAATGGGTATCCTACTCATACGTACACATGACATGTATGACTATATTAAATTATTAATTACCATAGCATTACCAAAATTTTCAACGCTAATCAATTCATTGCAATCCTCATTGGATGTAGAAGTACCAATTTCTTTCACCTTTATTTATTCTTCAACTTCATGTTGAAGAAAATAGTGGTCCTGTTTATTCTTCAAAATTGAAAACAAGACTTAATCGATACTCATATTAACAAGGTAAACCAAATATATTTAAGGAATCACAAACAATTGTGTTGGAAAACTACTAACAAACTATTAAGAATAGCACAAGAACTTATGAATATCACATTATAACTCTATTTAAGCTATTGGTCCTTTTAATTATTCTTGTCATTTAATTACCATAAAATTAAGAAATAAACTCAATTGCATTAGGAAATATTTTTTAATTCAACAACAAAAATTCTGGTAAATTGAGCTCATAATAATTTTTTGTTTCCTAAGATTTAAAGTTCCTAGTTTAAGATGTAAATTTTCCTCATACTCTTGTGGTTGATATTTTATAAACAAAATTATCTCGTATCATTTATATATACCATCATCATAAACACAAAAATATTTCAAAGATAGGAAAAAAAAACATGTAGTTATGCATAAGCTAATGGATTTAAGGAAACGAACGCTGTTCTTTCACAAAAAAACTCGATATAAGTGTTCGATTTCTTTCAACGGCTTAATCGGTCTATAATTGATTAATCGATATTTGCTAAACCTTATTCTAAAATTTGAACTTTATCGAATATATTAAGCATCAACCTCTAAGTCCAATTAAATTCATCTTATAGACTATCATATCATTATTATTATTTATTAGGAAGGGCTAGTTACCAATTCATTGAAACAATGGTTATCTATATATCATGTCTCTTAGCCGGCCAACTGTGTTAACTCCACAAGCCCTTCTTTATTTATATTATACATGTTCAACCTCATCAACTTCTTCACTAACAGCTACCTAGAATGGACGGTTTCATGGGCCTCCTAATTTAAAATTTACACCAAGGACAAATTATGGGAGTTCATTCGCAATTTTGTGAAGATTGGAGTGTTAAATAAACCTAATAGATAATAACAAACACCAAGTGAATAATCTATCAAGTAAATACTAGAATTAATTTAAGTAAATTGAAACTAATAATCCCCTATCAATACTCCAATGATTTCGCAGGCTCAGATCAAGAGCCGAAAATCACACAGCAGCACCACACAAATTGGACCAAAGTAACCAATTCAAATGGACCACAAGAATACCCAAAATCAGCCAAGAAAACTATGCACTAAAGGCAACAAAAAAGGGACCGAAACAGGGGCTAAAATCGCACACAATAAAAAAACCAAGGTCCAAGTCGCCAGACAAACTGGCAGAAGGAACAGCAGAAGACAGCCCACAGAAGTGCAAAATACAGAGGCCAAATAGGTCATGAAGAGAAGCAGCCGAGATGAAATCAAGAGGCGCAACCAGTGTTGAGAGGAAGCAGCCATGTCTATTATTTCAACACAAAGGGAGAGACCCATTTAAATACACCACATAATAGGTTAAATAATGGGTCGAGCTGTGGTCTTGGTCTTTCTTTGTAACTTGGGCTACCAGGTGTGATTTTTGACTCAACACATAAAGTGTTTCATTAATTGACTTACGAAAAGTCTAATGAATAATTCCGACCCAAATATTCAACATCGCCCCGACAAACCTCCACATTGATGCCAAATATACCTGCAAAGAAAAGAAGAAACAAATTAGTGGTTGTACAATATGATTTCAAAATAAATTGAACATCACGTTCATTTACCAAGGTTTAGAAGTGTAAGACAACTTCTAAACTTTACCAAATGGAGTATGTTAGTGCCCATATCTGCAAGGTTGTAGTTAGAATGCACTTTCTCTAGTTTTATCAAACCTTGAGATACCATATCTCTAATAAAATGCAACCCAACATCCATATATTTAGTGCATTCATAAAATATAGGATTCTTGTATAAATGAATTGCAGATTGACTATCAAAGTATACAGTATAGTCGCTTAAAGCACCTAGTTCATTAAGTAGACATCTAAACCACAAAGTTTTTTTAATAATTTCAGTGGTTGCTATATACTCAAATTCAGTAGTAGATAAAGCAGTAATATGATGCAGTTGGGACTTCCAACTCACGCAAGAGCCACATAGTGTAAACATATTAAGGGTTTGTTTGGACCGGATTAAAATCTGATTTTAATCTAAGTCAAAGTCAAACAATCAATATTAACCACATATTTCACGGGTCCCACATATTTTCAACCACACATTTCAAAAACTTTTATCACAATTCACTAAAAATCTAATTTTAATCACCACTAAACACCCTCTAAAAAAGAAAAAAAAAGTGGACTTCCTATTGTTCATGTCACCATTATAGTCAACATTCCTGAAACCTTTAAGTTTCACACCTTCACCCTTAGATTTATAAATTAATCATTCATCAAAAGTAGCCTTCAAGTACCTAAGCAATCACTTTAAAACTTCATAATGTTTAGGATCGGGATTAGACATATACTTACTTAACACTCTCAAAATATAAATCAAGTCACGTTTTGTGCAGACCATGAGACACATAACAAATCATATCACATTAGAGTACGGCACATTACTCATAAAATTCTTTTCTTCCTCATTAGCAGGTGATTGGTCTTTAAATAAGACAAAATGGTTTCCAAGAGGTACAGAAGCTTACTGACAATCATGCCAAATTTCTTCAAAATTTTAAGCTCGTAAGGAGTTTGTTGCACATACAAGCAAGAATTATTTCTATCCCAGTTAATCTCCATACCAAGGATTGGCCTAGCATGTCCTAGATCTTTCATATCAAATTATTTGCTTAATTCCATTTTAATCCTATTTACCTCCTTTGTGTAATTGTGTTAGGTCCAATTAATAGCATGTCGTCCACGTAAAGCAATAAATAAACACACACTTTGTCATGGGGGATGATTTGAAACTTTTAAAGCCACTGCCACTGGGAAGGATTTTGTGCTATGAATCTGTATTGTATATGAGTCTAAAGGAAAAAAGGTTTAAACAATCAGAGAAAGCAGAGTAAGAAAGAAAGATAAGGAAATAGAGAGGAGGTGGTGGGGTGCAGTCAGATTGGAGCTAGTGAGTGACCTCTGGTCGAAGATAAGTGTACCTTATGATTAGGCTCCAACTCGATCCACTCAAGTTCGAAGATAAGTGTGCCCTATGATTAGGCTCCAACTCGATCCACTCAAGTGTCTGCTGTGATAAATTGAGGGAAAAATGAACTTTGAGTTAGCAGGATGAAGTTCATGAAACTTGGATCCAAGCCCGGTTCATTTCACACTGAGGGTAACAACTTCAAGGATCCTTTTCTGATTCACCAAGAATGTATAATTACTGTTGTTTAACATATTTTTGTTCATAAATTGTAGTTAAAGACATTTCAATTAATTTGTTTTGTAGTTCTCTCCATTTTCATATAACTTATCAATCTTCAGACTAATTTCATTGCATCAGTTTTCTAGTTTTTATTCATGATTCGAGGAAGTTTTAAGCCTCATGCTCTCATTTCAAATTCGAGATTCTTGAATTTCCATTACACGTCACCAATGAGATATTTTTCCTTTGAAGTAGAATGGTATTAGAATTCAAAGCTTGATGGATTCTTCTGTATTTACTCATGCCTTCCAGCTTGAAGTAGAACGGTATTGGAATTCAAAGCTTGATGGATTCTTCCGCAATGAGGAGGACTAAGCTAATGAATTGATACGTGGTCTTCTTCAGTAGCACCGGGGATCACCAAGAGTGAGAGGAAGGGAATATGCCAGCTGATGGGCTGCAAGAAACTATCAGTAGATGTTTTGCATCCAAGCCGTGCAAAACAAGAGACGTCCTTTGTGCATAGTTCTACATGTACTCTTTCGACCAAGTTCAAGTTTCTGCATCGTCTGGCAGCAACACTCCCAATCTATCCAAAGCTGTTAGAGACCTTAACTATGCCTCCTACGGGAGCTCAAGGTCGGGAACAACTAATTCAGATGAAGAGTGGGATGTTGTAGCCTCGGCGGAATAACTTATAGTACGGTTCATTGCACAGGATGGGACAGTATTAATAGAAGCTAAAACATTGTTAATATATTTTTACGTCTCTTGCAATACTGAATACTCATACCAAATATGTACTTGGAAAGTTGAGATGGGAGCTGGCTACCTTAAGATTAGCAAAAATCTAATCATGTATGAAATTTTGTCCTAAAAAAATGAAAACATTATAAAAGAGACGAGCAGCGCAATTTGGATAAACAATGTGGTGCTTCCACAAGGAGAAAAGGCAAAATCCTTTGTGGTGCTTCCACAAGGAGAAAAGGCAAAAGACTTTCTCCAAGTTTCCACATATTTTGACTAAGATTAATAATTAACAACATCAACACTCAAATCCTTTGTGGTGCTTCCACAAGGAGAAAAGGCAAAAGACTTTCTCCAAGTTTCCACATATTCATTGACCTTGAAGTATGGCAAGGAAATTTTATTAAAAAAATTAAGGTGAATTAACACTTGAAAGTGTAGTTGGTGAATAAAACCCCTTTTAAAGGGCATAATTGTGCTGCTTGGACTAGGTAAAAAAATCAATCAAATGTTTCACATGGATAAACCGTGAGATTTAAATTTTTAAAGCAAATATAATTGTGTACTCAAATGTGGATAAATCATTAAACTTGAAAAAGTTTTTACAACATTTTGGATGTAGGTACGGGTGAATCGAGCTACTTTGCAAGGATCGTTTCACATGTGCATGATTAGCTAGGGCAAGGTACAATTGAGATTTGGGAGGTCTTTCCAAACAAAAAATAGATATCATGTATAAGGAGAGATCCGTGTATCAATGACGCATATATTTTATTGACAATGAATTTACTGATTATTTGTAATTGTTTCTTTTTCAAAGGAATTGAGGAAGTTGCAACAAATATAATTCTTGTAATCCTCATTCCAAGTAAAAATATTTGAGTTAAGAAATACAAACTACTATCTTTCCGGTAAGGAATGAACCATTCTTTCTTTTATCTCTAATACAACATTAGTCAATTTCGATTTCTCTCCGATTTAGATTCCAATTGTCACTTGCAAAGTGCATAAAACTTAATGCTCAAACAAGTCCTCTAATCTTGAAGTGAGGGTGCCATACTTATCGAAATCATAAAAGATGCAACACTAGATCTAAGCATCAAGAAAAGTGCCTTGCATTGTACATCTCGTAAGATTTTCTTTCCACTCATCAAAACTTTATGTATAAAATGTTAAGCTTGTGCATTATTGAACTATCTTAAGAATAAAAATTGTAGTGGCTCTATGTTTGGTGTAAATCAATACCTGTCCCTCTATTCCATGGAAGGGCAATTTTGAAGGGTTGCATGGAAACACAAGGCCAAAAGTAGCCCTTCAAATCTTATAAGCAAAGATGATCAACAGCTCAACTTAATATTGAGTGGTCCTTTCCACATATTTGGAGATCAAAATCTATTACAACATTTTATATGAAGCAACCAAAAGTATTCTATTTAAGCTGAAGTCCAATGTGGATTGGAATCCCATTCTCTACAAATTAATATCATTTTGGGTATTGGAAACTGTATAAAAAGTCAATTTTGATGGATTTGTGGTCCAAAATATCAGGTAGAGAAACCATGAATTGGATTGAGATGCCACATATGTTAAAGGCTCTCTCTCTCTCTCTCTCTCTGCTTAGGTCATCCTTTTAGTTTTCTCACATTTATATGTAGATATTATTTACACAGTATAAACTATGAGTACAATACCACCAAAGTTTGATTATAAAGTTTTTTTCTTCCATGTCATCTCTCCATGAAGCCCAAATTTATTTTTCATTAACTTTCTAATAAAAAGAATTTTCATAATGAGTGCACCAACGTCGAACTTGAATTTAAGATATCTCAAACTTTTGTATGCTCTAATATCGTATTGAACCACTTTATCTTAAATGGAGAGAACCAAATTATCGTAAAGAAAATGACTTATTTAATAATATATGTTACTATTAATTAGACCTATACAAAGGGTTGCACCATGTTGAGAGAAACTTCATGTGACATAAGACTTGTCACAACATGACAAGTTATGCCAGATTAGATTAATTTGTTAAAAAAAAAAAACTGAAATTCAACCTTATAGTAATTATTCTTGATCAATCCTAAAGCAATGGCTTTACACAACTGAAAAGGGCTGAGAATCTTATTGCCTTTTGTTTTGTTAATTAATAGAGAAAATTGATGTCATCAACAGTTCCAACAGTCACACTTAAGTCATACATTAGGTCGTGCTGAATTAATTTCTTTTCCTTTTTGTTCAACTACACTTTTCTTTTATTTCTTTAAAAATGTCTCAAATAGAAATCTATACACAAGTCCCTGTCTACGCATATGTAGAAATACACATTTACCTAATAGTAACATATAATATTCTTAGACTGCTAAATTCAAAAACGCATCACATGTCTGTATGTGTGTAATATACATACTTTCCTTTACTTACATAGCACGTGTTTATGTTGTATGCAACAGCGTTTATACGAATCTACGAGTAAAGAGCAATTATTGAGTGTTACTTTTCGCCAAAACCCAAAAAGCATAAAATAAACAAAGTGAATTAAGTAGAGGTATTTTTTATAAATGATGAAGTGAAAGATGACTCATAAGCTTACATCAAACCTCATAAGAAGGAATCTTACCCATTTTTTCTCAAAATGAAAAGAGCTTTACATGTAAATGAAAGGGCAAATGACAGATTATCATTGAAATAATCATGACCTTTGGAGTAGTTTATATATCCTCCATAATTATGACTTGATCCATAATGTAGATTGATAATTAAAGTTATCCAAATATGGTACCAAACCACAAATTGACAACCTAGCATGAAATAATTTCTTTTTTTTTTTTTTAAACACAATTGTGTTTTATAGTATGGGTAATTTTTTTTCCCCAAAACCACTCTAATCAGACCAGAATGACATCGAAATTGGTTGATTCCTGTTAAAATTTAACTGATTTTGATTCTTAAATTCGGAAAAGAAGTTACTTAAAGAGCAAAGAGTCTGAGATGATTATAAAATAGCCTCTGTGTCCTCCCAGCGACACAAGATGTTTCTGCTACTACGATGAACAAATGTCACCTGTAAAATGAGGTTGGAGTTTTCTCCCACATTGTACCTCCGACGTAAGAATTAGTAGGTAATTTAGGAACATAGGAAGAAAAAATAGAATGAGTATTTAAATAGCTAATTTTTTCCATAATTCATACATGACCTGCCAGATGAGTATTTATAGGCATCTGAAGCCATATAACTACTGGGCGGTTATCATGTCACGTGTCCCACGTAGCACCTCCTACTATCCCTACCTACGTTTTGAGTGGGGGACCTTTACCTACCAAGCGGTTAGTTGTATTTATGTTAGTCGTGGAACGGTTTCCATCCAACTTAAGGATGTTTTTAAGGTCAAGTGTTGTGCTGGTCTCATAGTGGTCAATAGCCCGGTGTAGGCGTAGAGGACCTCGTAGTGGTAGGGGGCATAGTATAAGGCGCTCTACGTAGAGTGTTTACTGAGTAATCTTCACATTGTTGGCCATAGTAGATAATTACTGATGTCATCTAACATCACTAGCCCTCTATCTCTTGTCAATGTTGATTGATAAGGGATAGCATCTTCTACTACGTTGATTTGATTTGATTTGATTTTTATTTTTATTTTTGAAATCGCCTCATCGCATATCGACGTTTGGCATAATATAAATGGGTCAAGCAATCGAAATGACATAGGTAAATATTGTGCAAATAAAACCCAATTGGTGGGTTTAATTTTAGGGGAAAATTTCTCCCCAAAAAATTCAAAATTTCCACCTATCTAAGGAGATGGAGACCTCCCTTTTACCCATCACTTCTCTACTTGCAAAAACACTTTTTCCTTCAAACTCTCAAGGTAACTTCTTCTTTTCATCCTAGGTTTTCTTCTTTTTTTCTTTAGTTGTCTTTCCTCCAATCATATATAAAACCTCTTAACTTCTTTATCCGGTGAAAGTGAGAATGAGGGGACGGGCAAGTCCACTAACCCATCATCGGATAGGCCGGTCAATTCCTACCCGAGCATCACAGTCGACCGGCGTGGGTTGATCATCAACCATCCAAGAGTTGATCATCAACCAGTCTCTTGGCTAGTCGACTATCGATGAGATCAACAAGCCCCCTCTTATGGGGTCGATCGATCCCCTATGACTCCAATAGCCCAACCCATTCGGTCGACCCTCATTTCTTCTAATCGAGTTCTCTCAAAAAACATGTTGGCTCAACTAAGTCTTCGAACCAAAATTTGGAAATTGGACGGATCTGGCAAGCGAGATAGTTGGTCTTGAGATTTCAAAATGATATGTCATTTATAATTCCCCACTTAAATTGGAAAAATCACTTAAAAAATTCAATCGTGTTGATAATTATGTATAAAGAGCCCTTAGGCCCAAAAAGAGGCTTCCTAGGTCTAACCCCTACGAGATTATCGTGTGTAAAGACACTATGGATTGTGGCTTTCGATTTCCCATCCATCCCTTCTTCGTCTCTATTTTTAATAAATTTCACATCACTCTTAGTCAAATAAACCCTAACACGTGGAGAAATACGTTGTATTTCTTGTATATTTGTCTTAGCAAGAAAATCTCACTCTCAATGGACCTCTTTATGTGTGTCTTTGAGATACATGAACTAGCTCGGTATAATGTATTTGTCTTCTTCGCCTCTAGATTTTCCTTACGCTTTCCTAAATTTTAGGAATTCCAACAGCCGATGGAAATATCGATTCTTCTTTATTCGACCTTCTGAGGTTCAATTCCCTTTCAACACCAATAGGAGACATCTTCAAATTCATCTCTTCAATAGTCAAGTGGAGATTACTCCTCTTTTAAGAGCACGTCTTGTGCCTTTATTGGTTGTAAACACTTCAAATATGGCATGGTGAAACCCCGCTTATAAAGTTGTCCACCGACGATGGTGAACAAAGTTGATCGAGCCCTCAACCTCTTTGCCTCGAAACTATCTTCAAGTACCTTGTCTTCTGTGTGATATTAAATCAATGAGTCCATCCAACTTTTTTCATGCTCTATGTTAACAACATCGATCATGTGTTGAACGTCGGGCTGCCGCAGGAGTTGCATGTTTGCTGTGCGAGGCAAATTCTACGGGTTGACAAATGTTAGTCTGGCTAATACGTCTACTCGCTCATTGTCTTTTCGGGACCTTGGTTATCTTGAAGCTTGTAAATCCTCTTTACAAGTCTTTTACTTTCATCAGATACGCTGCCATCTTTCCGTCCCTCGCTTCGAATTCCCATGTCACCTGCCCAACCATCAACTGAGAGTCGCTGCAAATCTCAATTGATAACGCCCCTAGTCTGGCTGTAAAGCCTAGGCCTATGATTACTGCCTCATACTCGACATCATTATTTGTAGTTGGGAATTCGAAACGTAGTAAATATTCCAACTTTTCGAAATCCGATCTCATAATTATGATCTCTGCTCCGGATCCTTCACCGTTTGAGGACCCGTCTACAAAAATTTTCCAATCCACCTTCTATCTTGCTGGCTACTCAGGTGGGGTGATAAGCTCCGCAATAAAGTCCGCTAAAGCCTGTGCCTTAATAGTTGTTCTTTATTTGAATTCAATGTTAAACTCACTCAACTTGATCGCTTATTTCAGCAATCTCCTCGAAGTTTCTGGTCGATGTAAAATCTGCTTAACCGGCTGATTAGTCATTACCTGTACCATGTAAAATTGGAAATATGGCCTCAATTTTCTGACCACAACTACCAATGCAAGCACCAGTTGCTTACCAAGGCTATATCTTGTCTCTGCACCTTTCAACACTTGGCTTACGTAGTAAACTAGCTTTTGTACCCTTAGGAATTCTTTCACTAACACCGCACTAACTGCCCGTAGTAATACTACCAAGTAAAGACATAACATGTCCATAAGGCACAGACTAGTCAAAATTGGTGGTTGTTGTAGTGACTGCTTCAAAGACTTAAGTAACTCTTCGTACTCCTGGGTCCACTCAAAGTTCGTAGAGCCCCCAATGGCCTTGAAGAAATGGTAACATTTATCTACTGCTCGACTTATGAAGCGATTTAGTGCTGTTACCCATCTCGTCGACCTCTGGGCGCTTTCTTCTTACTACCACCAATCCCGTCGACCTTTCCCGAATCTTATATGGGTTTACTTCAATGTCCCTTTGCATGATCATGAAACCTAGGAACTTTCCACCGGTAGTACCAAAAACACAGTTCTTCGGGTTGAACTTCAACCTATTCTGTCGGGCGACATCGAACATTTTGTACAAACAAGCCACGTGGTTGTCAGCCTTGGTATTTTTACCACCATGTCATCGACGTAGGCTCTATAATATCTCCAATCAATCACGAAAACTCTATATACCATCCTCTGATAAGTTGTCAACATTTTTCAGACCGAACGACATGACTGTATAGCAATACGTCCCGAAGTCAGTGATAAAAGATGTCTTCTCCTGAATGGACTCGACCATAGAAATTTTGTGATACACGAAAAATGCGTCCAGAAAACTAAGTCTTACATAACTTGACGTGGCGTCCACTAGGTAGTCTATCCGAGAAAGTGGGTATAAGTCTTTTAGACACGCTTTGTTCAACCCGGTGTAGTCTACACACATACGCCATTTTTCATTTGGTTTTTTTACGAGCAAGATGTTTGCCAACTACTCGGGATATTGCACTTCTCGAATGAAACCCGTATGTAGCAATTTATCAACCTCCACTCTCGTCACGACTTGCCTTTCTAGGGCAAAGTTTCTTTGCTTCTGCTTTACTGGCTTCGTCCCTGGTGGAACACCGAGAAGGTGCTGGGCGACTATTAGGTGATATTGCTTGTACTTCATGCGAAAACGTCCAAGTTATTAGCTAGACATTTTCGTCAGATTTCAGATCTGCTACAATAAAACTCACATCCCTCTGATACTAAAATTTTTTCAATCATGCCAAACGACTTAATCCACCCCGTTGGGGGCTCTACATCTAGCATCATAACTGGTGGAGAACATTTCACTTGTATACTGTCAATGTAACATTTTCTAGATAGAAGTTAATCCCACCTTACACACCCAACCCTCTACTAGTTGGAAACTTCATGACCTGATGGTAAGTTGAGGGAACAACACCAGTGGCGTTTAGCAATGGTCGGCTGTATATGGCATTGTAGGTCATGGGGTTTTCAAAAACTAAGAAACTTGTTATGATCACCAAGGTCGTTGGATAAGTCCCTAGCATGACCGAAAGCTCTACAGTTCCCTTTGTATCACAATTGCCCCTCTAAAGCCTTGTAGAGGTGTGGTCATTGTTTTGAATTTATCATGAGAGAACTTCAAATCCAAAAAGATGTCCCAAGTGAAAACATTCGCTGCACTTCCTCCTCGACCAGCACCCTATTAAAATCAAAATTTACTATGTCATCCACCACTGTCAGGGCATCATCATAGGGGCATGCTATGCCAATCAAGTATTCATTGTCGAAAGTGATGCTTTGATTGAACCTTGTCTTTCTCTGGATAGAGCATACCCCAACAGAGCATCCATAGCTCTTCCTAGCTGAATTTGAGCCTCTACCTACTACTATCCTGCCAGTGATAACGTTTATCACTCCAACTCTAGATGGGGGATGATCATCAACCTTTTGCTTGCCTCTGTCATTTTTCACATATTTGTTCAAGCACCCCAGTCTTAGAAGGCCCTCGATCTCTTCCTTCAACTACATGCAATTTTCAGTATCATATCAGTAATTTTTATGAAAAAAAAAATACCTGCTTTGCTTTTTTTTATGGATGGCGTCAACATCGGCTTTGTCCCATTCAAGCTCATTCATGTTCCGTATTTTCATCAACAACATTACGCGCGGGGTGTTCAAAAGAGTGAAGGCCTTAACCTCATCTCGTATTCGCCTGATGGACCGATCCTGAGCGTACCCCTTATTCATGCACTCATTTTCGACTTGCTTTTGTCAGTAAGTTTTCGCTCATCACTTGATTTTTGCATGTAATTTTCTACTTTCCATCCCTCTCGGAGATTTTTTGTGAGCTTCTCTGCTTCTTCTGCGTCAACGTACTTGTTACCCTTCTTCACCAGGTCGTGAATCGATTTGGGGGGTTTTTAAAGTGTGACATCTTAAAGGCCCGATTTCGCGTCCCATTCATCGATGTTGTTACCACTATGGACATTTGAAAATCCTTTATGCCAAGTGTCGCTCAGCTAAACCTAGCCAAGTATTTCTGCAAAGATTCATCTTTCTCTTGTACGAACTGCATCAATCCAATTGCTATCTTTCTCTTCATCTTGCTGCTTAAGAAAATAAGCTACAAAACTCCTAATGTTTTGATAGAACGGGGTGCCAAAGTTGTTACCCTATCTCTGGCATCTCTCCTTAGTGTCAGGGAAAAGTCAGGCACATCACTGTATTTGGGGCTGCATAGAGTCTCATTAAATGACGAAAGTCCTTCAAGTGATCAAGTGAATCCATAAATTCGTCGTATGCCTTTATCATAGGCTATTTGAAGCCTTTCGGTAGAAGGACCACCATGATCTAGAGTGCAAATGGGTCTTCTTCCAAAATCATTTGTCTGCATGTGTCCTTCCTCTTGGATAATGCATCGTCTATCTTTTGGGCCATCTTTTTCTCCATCTTTCGTTCCAAATCTACCATGGGTCGTGGAAATTGTGACCCCTGTAGCTCCTAAGTCTCCCGTTACTGGTTGAATTACAGGTGGGACAACCGTCGGTGCCTCTTGAGGTGGGTGTTCGAACATGACCTATGGCGTGTTCTGTGGTGGGACTGTGGCTCTCTAAGATTGACTTTGCAGGAGGGCCATCATGGCTACCGACTGAGTCTCCAGAATACTGAATTGGCTCTGCGTTACATATTGCGGTGGCGACAGTGGATCGTGATCCCTTACGACGGACTTTGACTCCATCTCTGTTGTATTCCCAACCGTGCGTGTTTTACTCCTAGTCCATCTTCTTGACATAGATTTTCTGTTCAATAGTTTCCCACAGACGGCGCCAATAAGATGATTATAAAATGACCTTCGTGTCCTCTTAGCGGCGCAAGGTGCTTTTGCTACTCCGATAAACGAATGTCACCTGCAAAATGTGATTAGGGCTTTCTTCCCCGTTGTACCTCCAGCGTGAGAATTAGTAGGTGATTTAGGATTATAGGAAGAAAAATAGAATAAGTATTCAAAAAGCCAATTTTTTCTAGAAAGATACCTTGTTAGCCAGAGAAGTATTTATAGGCGTCTGAAGCCATGTAACTGCTGGGCGGTCGTGTAGTACCTCCCACTACCATCACGTTCTGAATGGGGGACCTCCACCTGCCAAGCGGTTAGTTGTGTTTGTGTTAGTCGTGGAACAGTTCTCATCCAACTTAAAGATGTTTTTAAGGTCAAGTGTTGTGTTGACCTCATAGTGGTCAACAGCCCGATGTAGACATAGAGGGTCTCGTAGTGATAGGTGACCTAGCATGAGTGTAGAGGATCTTATAGTAGTCGACGGTTCCAGTGTGGACGTAGAGGGCCTCGCAGTCATAGGCGACCTAATTTAGGGCCCTTTACCTAGAGTACTTATTGAGTAATCTTCACCTTGTTGGCTATTGTAGATAATTATTGATAATATCTAACATCGGAGTCGAAATTGAAATATGAAAAACGAAAGGCTACTAGAGATCAATTTGTACAATTTTAATAACTCAAGAACATTTGTAATGGAACTTTGAAACTTAAATGCCAAAATCAAAGGTCGAAGATTCGTTTGTATAATTTTAATAGATTAAGAATCTTGGCCTATAATTTTCTCAAAATTATATTTTGAATATATGACGTTATCAGATTAGATGAATCCAACTACTCATATGTGGAGACATGGAGCTGCTGAGCTGCTTCCCCCTAACACTTTGGAAACCCACCCCCGCCCAAATGTAACTTCCACTCACCTTCCACTAAAGTCACTCTGAAATGATGAAACCCTAGTTAACTTTCAAATAAAAAATATATATGGGCAAGCAAACTATAGTTAATTAACTCTAATCCCCCATTAATAATATATATTTTTCTTCACATCACATGCACCGTTCCCTCTCTATATACTCCTCTCTTGTACCAAATTTTCTCATTGTACAATTTCTTGTGTTTCAAGAAACTCAAAAAGAATTGCCTACTGTCTGGTTTCCAGGAATCAACTTTTAAAATGAGTTGCAATGGGTGTAGAATACTTCGAAAAGGCTGCAATGAAAATTGCTTGCTTAGGCAAAGTTTGCAAGGCATTGAAACTGCAGAAGCTCAAGCTAATGCTACTGTTTTTGTCGCCAAATTCTTCGGCCGGGCTTGCCTCATGTCCTTCCTTTCTTCGGTCCTGGAGTCCCAAAGATCAGGTACCGTGTTAAACTATCTTATTTAAAAGTTTTAAAACTATTTTCTCACCTGGCTACTAGTCAAATTCATATTTCCATCAAGTGCGGAAGCGTGCACAATTTTCATAAATTAGGTGATGACGTGCTTTATTAATGTTATGTTGAATCATCTCGTGTATAAGCTAAGTTTAATCATTTTTAATGAGATGAGATATTTTGTAAATTGCAGCGTTGTTTCGATCTTTATTGTTCGAGGCGTGTGGAAGGACAGTAAATCCAGTTACTGGAGCTGTGGGGTTACTGTGGGGAGGTAACTGGCACGTGTGTCAATCGGCGGTGGAGACAGTTTTGTGCGGCGGCGTTTTACAGCCGTTGCCGGAGTTTTCTGGGTTTGCTCAGCCCCCGGAGTTTGATGAAAGATCAGAGGATCTATATGGATCAAAAGATTTGAACTTGAGGCTTAAAAGAAATGGGCTTGATAACACGTCACAAGATTTGGATCTTGGACTTAAAGCTGAATTTCCGGCGAGAATGACGGCCGGCGGTAGGAATAACCGGAGGACGGTAAAAAGGAGATTGCCATCGCCGCCATCGGATAAGTCTGAAACGACCACGTTGGAGAGTGGTTTGATGTATCATCAAGAATTACAACACCATGATGGACATGAAACAAAGCTCTTGAGACTGTTTGTCTAGGTTTTTCTACATTAACATGTGATTAGAGGCTAATTGTGAGTATTTTTATTTTATTTCTTATTTTGAATTTTTATTTTTACTTTTATTATCGGGCATTTGGATGTTTTTAGGGGCACTAGTACCAGTACTCTTCATTTGAGTGGTCATTTCAAAGTCGACTTTATTGACATGTTCAGAATATTATCTTTATTTTTCATCGTGTTTACTTTATACAGTTGAGTGTAATATTAGAAATGTTAAATCTCGATGCATGCATCAAAATCGTTGATTGTTTGTCCTTGAGTAGAAATAGCTTGAAGTTACCATTCTCCTCCTTTACTTGTATTTCCTTTGGTGGGGGGAGAGGGAAATTACATGGTTACAACAAACTTTTGGTTAGAATTTCTTCCTTCATAATTCACTTGTGTTAATTTTTTAAGACTTGAACATTACTTAGATATATTGAGTACCCTAAACTTACTTATGAAGGCAAAAACGAAATTTGTTTCAGACTTGTCAAAGAGCTAAATTAACTTCGAAGTTTATAGACTTCCAATCCTTGCCGAATTAAAATAATTTTGAATATATCTAACTTTGTACATGTTTTCTATTTATTTTCGAACACATTTAATAAAGCACCTACCACCACTCATCAAGGAGCCTTCTTTGATCGTCAATAATTTTGACGGCTTCAAAAAATTCGGCAATCCATTGGACATGTCATGTGGATCTGTATCCAGTATCTTCACACTAATTTTAGCACACCAAATTGTTTTTGAATATTGTCACAATTCCATTCTCAATAATTCAACATGTAACGTCTCAATAGATAAAATATAGTCACGAGAATAATCAGAAATACGATTACTAGCGATTCATCCTTCCTGAAAGCAATCATACCCTCCCTGACAAAAGCTACCACTTATGCATGACTTGACTCTTTGAGTTGTAGAAGCGACATTCACAAGATTAAGAGGGGACCTACATTTTTTTGCAAGTTGCCATATCTTTTCTTGCACTTGGTAATTCCTAATATGTGGGTGGGGTTTGGGTGGAAAATGCATCACAATTTCCGTAGTTTTAGGCCTTTCGGCATTCCCTTTTGGACCCAATACAAGAATAGATTCATTTAATCTTATACGGGTGGGGTGGGGTGGGGTGGGGTATCCAGCATGATGCCATTCAACTGCTTTGAGTTGCTACGTATGAAAAGAGCTTTTCTTGGGTCATGATCCATTCTTGATGTTCTCTTTTCTTCCTTCCCGATATTTTCAGCCTGATCACTCTATGTTAGACTGAACATGACTAGATATAATCGATGAAGACAATAATCCTTGTTGAACAGCCCCCAGGAAAGAGTTTTTTCTTGGCTCATGATCCATTATTGATGATCTCTTTTCTTCATTTACAAATATAGTTTCAGCCTGGTTGCTGTATGTTAGACTGAACATGACTAGATAGAATCGATGATTACAATAATCGTTATTAAAAAGGCCCCTGGAAAAGAACAAAAGGGGTAGACTCGTAAAACTGATAGTTATACTACAAGATCAACCCCTCAAGCCTGTGAAAAAAGTGCATTTCGAATATTACACCTATACATCACTTTTCTCGTTTCCATGAAATGAGGGCTAGTATATAGCAGATGAAATGTTTGTGTACAGCTAATTAGTAAGAAGAGAACTATCATTTTCTATCCTATTCAATATCTGGAGTACAGGACCGAGACATCAATGTGTTACAGAATGTCAAAATGATCATCCAAGACTCGTTATCCAGTACATTTTTCATCACCTTCGTTGCAGCCTTCACTAGGTCAAAAGCTTCGTATAATGTTAGCATCTAAAGTCGACTCAAATAAGGTCAGTTGTTAAGGTCTTGTCAGGCTGTTGATACTCGGATATTTTGTAATATATTTGTTCTCAGACTACTGTCTTTGACCTGTTGAATTTATTTATGGAACGAAAAATAGTCAATCGTTGATAGAAAAGATTATCTGGAGAGTCGAAGAAAAATGCATTTTACCTGCATGGCTGCTAACATGGATATAAGATCTGTGCATCGTTCAAGCAAAACCCGCTCTTTTGCGGTAACTTTGGCAAGTTCTGCTGTCAAAGAATTCACTTCTTCGACCTGAAATATGATTAATATAGTTCGTACACGGGTCAGCTATGCAAATAGAGCAGCTTTCAACTGAAGATCAGATTGACACACGCTTCTTTTTCTTCTTACATGATAAGCAGTGGTGTTAAACATTGTATGAACTAATCCTGAGACTTACTAGAAAGAACTGTTCTGGAACTCTTTAGGATACAGTAAAAGCTAATTAGGAATCAAAATGACAAGGTTTAAGATAGATTGCAGATAGCTATGGCAATCGAGCCGAATGGCTCATGAAGCTCAGGCCATGAGAAGCTCAGTTTTGCCCAAGCCCAAGCTTGAGCTCGACAGGGCTCACGAGCTGGCTCATATATCAGGTTCGAGCCGGCCGCCTGTGAAGGCGCAGGCAACATTTTTTGCAGCATGGCAGTCAATGCAAACCTGCAATTTCATTTTGTTTTTTTTATTCATAAAAAAATCGAAAATTTTATTAAAAAAAGGGAAAAGATTACAGGCTGCTCGGCTCAGTTCAGTACGGGCCGAGTCCGAGCTCTCTTTTTGCTATGCGAGTCGCTCAGAGGTCAGCTTGCTGACCAACAAGCCGAGCCAAGCCCAGAGTTGGGCTAACCGAGACAAGCTGGCTTGACCCATTGTCATGGCTACATTACACATATATAACTGAACTCAACTTGGTGTAACTTTGATGTTAATAGAAATTGAAGCATAATTAATTCCAACTTAACATTGGAAATATACGAACAAAAGTCCCACGTCCACTAGACATGGTGACAGTCGTGGGTCCATAAAAGAATTGAGCTACTCCACCTAACACATATGTTGAAACCAAATCCCAACAATTGGTATCAAAGCCATGCCCTGATAAATGTGCAAAATAGATCTCCAGACATTTGAAGAAGATTGGAACGATGGTGTGGTCTCTAGTTAATCATGATAGCAAGAGACTTCACGAAGGTGAACTCTTCTAGTTGTGGGAGCCTCCATGGTAAAGCAAGACCGGTGCAATGGACATGATAAATCTCATGGTTGAAATAAGATGAAACGAAGAAGATCATCACTCGACCCTGATGATCATTCGTGGGCCATAAAGATGTGTGCAAACAAAAATCCCACCTTGACTAGACACGGGATGCTCTTGGGTTTATAAGAGGATTGGTCTATTTCCCTAATAGGTTTGTCAACATTATGGTATGGAAGCCCAAGTCCCAACACTAGATCATTTAATAAGCATTTAACAAGATAAGAGATCAATCCTAAGCACAGCCTCTTCTGTTTTGCAGAAATATGCAAGCAGAAGAAGCTTTCGTGCAAGTCTTTCAACTCTAACACCTCGCCTTTCTGCTTGATTTACACTAGGAAAACAAACAAAAGAAAAATCCAGTAACACATTCTCCATCTGAATTTGCTTCCAAGTACTTAGCAGTGAACCAGTCCTTGTTAGATTGCATTTTATAGTGTATTAAATTCCCAAAAACTGTCGTAATCAAGAAGCAGCATCCAGGTAAACATGAGTTCATAAGATTACCGTTGGTAGAAGTGAACAAATTGATGATGTCATAGCCTGCATAACATCAACTGCTGAACCAATAGCATCCTTCAAGCTCTGGATGTCGGCCTGGAAAATTGAAAAGATTGTTGATTTTATCAATCACGACAGGAATTTGTTTCAACATTAGAAACAAAGCAATAAGTATCTCGAGACCATACAGTTGCTCCTCCAACGACTGGAAGGCGAAGAGTGCTAGCTTTCAAAGCTTCAATAGCTCCAAGCAAAGAGATGGAGTGATCTTTACCCAGAGAACCCCAATCCTCTAAAAACATCATCTGCAAGAAGATAAAGGAAAATAAATATTTACAGTTGATTAAATCACATTAAGTGTGAATTCACAAACCAACCCCAATTATATTTCAGCAAAAACATAGTTTATATTATTTAAGAGGAAATCTTCTAGCAAATTTACATCCGACAAGAAAGATTATATTGTGAACACATGAAGGGCTTAATGCACAAAGTTCTCTTATTACCCGTTCTACATGTTCCATGGCGTGTGTGAAAAGAAAAAAGACATGCACATTTTTTTGTAGTTTCATCTTTGTACGATGGAGTTCTTGAGCATATTTCAAGAGAAGTATATAGTTAATTTTCCTAATAACATTTTACAATTAAATAGATCCTACTAGGTAGAACCATATCTTACCTTCTTCATTTTTGTCTTTTGCAGAGGTAAGAGGCATATTGGCAATACTATGCCCTCCTTGGTTTAGTTTAAAATCAAAATTTTAATAGATTTTGATAAAAGTTGGTTAAATGTGTGGTTGAAAAGTTGATAAAAGTTGTGGGTCCCATGAAATGGTGAATGAAAATGAATTTGAGGAAAAATAAGTTTTAGGAAATGAGGCTATATAACATGACTTCATGATTCCATAGTTTTTATCAGGAAAGATCACTATATTATTTATAATAAAAAATATGTAGAAAATGAATCCAAAATATAAATCTGGAGGCATATGTATATATATCATGTAATTTACCTCAACTTGTAGTTTTGTTCGAGTAAAGACAACCGTAAACAATTTCATGTGATTCAGAATTTTGTGCAGTAATTGAAGGCAAATAGTTCTATGAGATTATGATTATTGCAGTATAGTCATACAAGTACCATTTTCTTATTCAAGTTTATCAATCCAACTTCATTTTAACATTAAAGTGCTAAATCTCATTTGATTAATCAGATCCCATCAGGTCAAGCCCTGGTTATTGGAATTTCATGTGATACAATCATTTTTCACAAATGATCTGACAGGAATCTGTAATATGAAACTGATGACGAACACAACAGACAAGAACAAGATTGTGAAAAGGAGGAAGAGAGAAGAAAGAGAGGAGGGAGAGAAAAGAGAGAAATTAGATTGAGGAAATATCAGATTTTATTCAATGTCAAAAGTTGTCTGTATCACAATTAATAGACCATCTTTATATAGAGTCCAAGCAACCTAATTTGAGAAGGAAACCAAGGGAATAAACCCTAATTTAATCAAACTAGAAAATCTATCAAACAATAGCCTAATTCTAGTCAAACTAAGAAACTATAATACACTAAAATAAACTAATATAAAAAAACTATCTTTATTGCCAATCAGAAACAGAATCAAAGAATAGAGCTTACTTGTCCCTTGAGAACGGAGGCTAGCTTCAACTTTTGTCTAAGCAACTGCAGTCGGTGTCTTTTTTTGGTGATAGTATCACGTAGATCTGAGATTGTTATCCACGCATTCCATAGATTTTTCTGGTATAGAAAAAGATTTAATTGGTAAAATTTTAGAATACCAGGTATGACTCGTATATGCTGTATGAAACGTGTTAAAAGAGTTCAGTGAAGTCCCAGATACCTAGAAGGCTAGAACTAGACATGCATCTATGCTAATTGCTTGAAAAGGAGAAGCATAAAATATTCTTGCAAATAAAATACAAAAAATGGAAATTCGAAAGTTGTTCAGGAGATCCAGATTTAGATATGAATTGCTTTTGAACATACTGAGCAACGTGCACTCCATAACTTGGTTCTTATCATAGAACTGACAAAAATGAACATGTTCAGTAGTTGTATCGACAACAATAAAATCGACTTTGTATGTGGAAGATAAAGCTAGGAATTTCAAGTTTGTCTCACAAAATCAGTACTCAAAAGGAAAACGAAAACGAAAATAGAAATTCAAGTGGCTAAATCAATAGTCATAAATTATCTTCCAACTGCAAGAATTTGTATCACACACTCACACCATCATACGCATAAAATATAGTCACTCATATTTTAACTGGCATCATTTAGTAAGAAATTCTAAACATTAAAGTTCATTATGTTTTGTATATGAAGCTTTTGGCTCAAAGCTTTGTAGCGTTAGTTTAAAGATGCAAAGATTTCCCGAAGTTCTCAGTGCATATGGAATTTTAGTATCATAAAAACAATGAGAAAGAATAATCAAACAGCTTGGCACATTCCCTTCCTATATTTCCCCTTTCCATCTCTCGTCCCCTTTCCCATTTAGGAAACATCAAAAATTTAAAAATAATTACACTAAAATCTTTCAGTAAGTACCATTGTCACATTATATGCTTTTTACTTGACTCCGGTATTTTAATATCTACCTAAATCAATGTAATATAATCTGATGCACTGATCCTAACACATTTTGATAGCAATTTACTGCTTTAAAACTCTGAATCTATAAATTACATTTTGTACAACATCGAGGTTTTGGCTTTTCGATTTTCTTACACTCATTTCATCATCAAAAATTAATATAACTAGTTAATATTCCTTTCATAATCAATAACATTTAAAACAACTGTAACTCGAAAATAAATTTTGAGGATGATTTTGGCAATCATTTGTTGTCATTCGATCTAGAACTATGTCAAGTGATAGGTCCAACGAAATCAATTTTTTCTCAACCAATTGTGCTATGTTAAGCTAGATCTACCTCTCCCTCCTCCACCTTCTTCAACTAGATTCACATCATTACTTAGCATTGGGAGTTCACTTAAGAATAGAGAAACTCAATCATCTAATCATATTTCCTTAATTTATTATCAATTGATTGGCCACCTCCACTTTGTGAATGTTTTATTTCATATGCCTTTGAAGCCAAAGGTGTCAGCATGTGAAGGTGGACAATGTGCTCCAGGGAAATTGGTATTATACCTATTCTAACCAATTTATACCATGTTCACTTAGCCCCTGTTTGGCCCCCATTTTCTAAAATTCTTTTTTTACTTAAATTCATTTTCAATCACACATTTCACGAGTCTCACAACTTTTATCAATTTTTCAACTACTCGTTTTAAAAACTTTTATCAAAATCTACTAAAAATCTAGTTTTTAGCTAAACCAAACAAGGGCTTAATTTATTCTCAGTTTAAGCCGCCTCCACTTGGTGGTGTGTATTGTAATTTATAATTTCTGTCGAATCTATCATAACATCATTAGTTTTGCTACAATCAAGTCATCTAATTTGTTATGATGAAATTAACTGTGCATATAAACTATTGACAGCTGATCGTGTTTAATGAAACTAGTAGAACTTTTTCTTCTATTATTATGTTCAAGCATTCTGGCTCAAACTCTTCCAAATTCTTCATTACAATACTCCATCTCTATCACTTAGGATGAAGGCTAGGACTAAAAACCTTATCTCCACTCTAGCTTTAAGCCCACTTTCAGTTGTCAAGGGCTCAAGTACTTAACTAATCAGAACGAAGAGGCATCATCCTCTAGCCTATTAGAATTTTCTGTTCTCCATTTTTCTTTTTGATAAGTAACATAACACAAGAATTCATAAAAACAGGCATTTGCAATTGCTTTCAGATTTATCTGGGATTAATATAATTAATTTTCAACTCAGTATTGAACTTTCTCTCAGCTTTCCCTGCAATTGTTGGCATATCTGGGAAGTGGGAACTTTATCATCTTTCCCTGTAATATTTTTCACGCTCACTGAAAAAGTTGTGTTTTCCGACAAAATATTAGGAGTATAGGGCATACAAGCTTTCTCATTTGACCACATAAAGAAAATGACTAAAATCGCAATCAGAAATATCATTATAAACACTTGTTACACGTGCATAATTCTGAAATCTGAAATGTTAAAGGAAAAGTCCATAGGATAAGAAATTTAAGTAACCAACTATAATCCCCACGCATGTTATTTCTATGGCCAATATATTTCTTCATCTCAAAGACTTCCCTTTCCCGAACACCATATTACACACTAATATCATCACTAAAATTTCCAGACAAAATAAATGTCTTCATAGTTTCAAATTGGCCCTGCGAAGGATCACATAGAGCGTGTAAAGAGAAGGAACATAGTTATATATAGGGGAATATATCCTTTCGAGAAGTTGTGTACTAAGCTCATCAGCTTATACTGGCCCTAAGTTTAATCAAACATCTGTCACATTCGTATCTTAAGTGTTATCTGTAGGTGAACCAATATAAGGAAAGGGTCTTGAATGCTGATAGGAGCTTCCAACGCTAGAAAGAAATAAACTCGCTTGGTCCACCATGAATGTAAAGTGTTTCGAGGATAACTTTTGTCACAAACAAATATCTCCATCATCATTCTTAAAAAGGCGTAGGAAGATTATTGTTAAAGATGTTCAAGGTAAGAAGTTTAATTCTAAAATAAGATTCTCACCTCTGCATTGTGTCTCTGCACCAGCAAGATCACTTCAGTCCTAGCATTGGCAAAACGCCACTGGAGGTGCCGATTATACAGAAGCCTCAAAAAGTGTGCATCTGCAATATGGTTTTCACCTACTTTCCCTCTCCGAACATCAACAGAAAAACTAAGAACTGATGGTGTCTCTTTGAAATTATTAGTAATGGTGCTAACAGCATTTCTGACACGAGATGGACTAATTCCCCGGGATGGAGATGATCCCACAGGTGTCATAAGCTTGCTCGGAGATGCAGGTATAACACCTCCACGAATAGGGGATGACAATGGACCATCACTTGCATACTTTTTCAACTTTAGAGGCACAATTAGTTTTGAACTGGGATTTGTTGATAAAGGAGAGCCTGGATCCTGCAACCTCCTCAACCGACTATTGGTTTCTTGCCAAAACCTAGCCGAATTAACAATACCACGGGGACCACTTCTTCCACGGAAATCCCCTCCACTTTCTTGAACTTCAGATGTACTACCAGAAGAGACACTGTCTGAATCAGATGCAGTGAGATCAGATGGTACAGATGACTCGTTATTAGCCAAATTCCTATCTATAACTTGTTGAGCTGTCTTTAAAAGATCTGAATAGCTCAAATCAAGATTCAACCTGCCATCAAGTGACGCCCTCCTCTCATCAATCATAGATTGTTGCAATGCTCGAATCACATTCCCAGATCCAATGAGCGTACTCCTCTCTACACCACCGCTGCTACAATTCAAACTTCTCGACAATGGATTCACCAGCAGGTTCTTTGTCGGCCACCTATGCTGATCAACATTCTTAGAATTCTCTACTTGATCCCCTCCCCTCTCAGCCTTTCCTCTCAATGGAGTAGCACTCCTCTCCGGAGTACCCTTCCTCACACTACTCAAATTAGTTGAAGGCGGGGCAACCTTACTCTTAGAATTCTCTACTTGATCTCCTCCCCTGTCACCCTTTCCTCTCAATGGAGTACCACTTCTCCTCCTCTCTGGCGTACCCTTCCTCACACTACTCAAATTAGGTGAAGGCGGGGCAACCTTACTCTTACTAAAGGGTAGAGAAAAGGCTTCGCCTTGAAAGGAAACTGATAAACTCCGAGTAGAAGTGACCAGCAACTTAGCGGCTGCGGAAACTTCAGTCAAATTCCCATGCTTGGAATCAAGATCAGGTGCTAAAGGCCTGGCAGCCACGGGCCGCCTCCTGTCTGCGGACACAGACCTCTTGGGGCATAAAGAAGGAATCTTTGACACCGGGGTCAAGTTTCTTGAAACTAAAGGAGAGGGATACCTTCCAGAAGAAGAGGAAGATGAGGAAACTGAGGAGGAATATGAAGTGGACGTGGAAGTTGAAGGGGACATGTATCTTGAAGAAACAATTCTTGATTTGGGCCTCCTGGGATTGTTTGAAACCCCATTACAATCATCTTTTTCGGAAGACAATAATGGAGGTCTTCTTGAAGCTATGATTTTGGGGTTTTCAGAAACAGCAGCCACCATCTTCACAACCAAGAAAGTAC
Organism: Fraxinus anomala; assembly: GCA_903798345.1. NCBI lineage: Eukaryota > Viridiplantae > Streptophyta > Magnoliopsida > Lamiales > Oleaceae > Fraxinus > Fraxinus anomala. The sequence goes on from CAIGRN010081027.1 coordinate 35,777, forward strand.
ATACACATACACACAGAATAAAAAGTGGTAATTCACCTCTCACATTGTACTTTTAAACCAAAATAATCTTACCTAGAAGCCCTTTTATCATCACCATACGCAAACCTGCAATAAAAATCAAGAAATCCCACTGTAACTCAAGATACCATAATGGGTCTTTGCAAGATTCCACATTTTCCCAAGATTTCTTGGTATAAAGGTAGTGGATTACAGTTCAGCTGATTTCCCTAAAAAAACTGAAAAAAAGTTGTGATTTTCCGGCCAGAATTAAGAGAGACAGAGGGACAGAAATGGTGTTGTGGGGAGTTGAGATTTGGGGGCACAGAGTTTTTCGTACTAGGAGTGGCCAGTGGGGCACTGGGTAAAGGGGTGAACTTTGGATGGTCCTTGCGCGAACCAATGTTACAACTTTTCATTTTTAATAATTTTTTAATTGTTTTAGTGATTTTTAATTTTTTAATCTTGATATTTTAATGATGAGAAAATTACATAACTGCTTGCATTTGTTTGTTCCAAACTCGCTGATTGAGGTTGATGGACTGTCTCAACTGTTAACTCCTCATTATTAGCCCCCACAAAATTTATAACTTAATCTAACTATGAAATTTAATTATATGATAATAATAAAAATAATTATAGTTTTATTGTATATTAAAGTTGACTATCTAGTTTTTTTAATTATTATATACACACATGATATAGAACAATATTTATGTACCCAAAACAAGATAAACAATCATACTGCTCATACAATTTTCTTTACGACTACACACTTGAAAGGCATCACATTTTAAAAAATTGCCTTTTAAATTAATGGCATGACAAATTAGTTGTACAACTAGATTAATTCAAAGATATATTAATTTATTTAATAAAATTAATCTTTCGACTTAAGAGATAAGATAACAGTAAGAACCGACACAACTACAAAAATCGAGATCAATATAGATCATCATATAATTTGTTGAGATCTGATGATTATCATACAGTACCGAATAAGAAAATATATATTCTTATAACATAGATTTCGGTCCTTAAGAGGTAGCTTTACCGAGCCTCAATCTTAACACGATTTGTTTTATTTCTCTATTCACGTTGTAGACGAGGACAACAGCCTACCAGTTATGAAAGCTCATTGCCCTTGGTTTAATTAAAAAGGCTTTAACTTGCTAAGACTACAAACAAGTATATATAAATATAATATACGAATGTAATACGTTATTAAATTTGACCTAAAATAATTCCAATTTAAGCTAGTCTCTAATTCTAACAGTAAAAAGAAGCAAATTCTCGTTTGGCCCCATTATTCCACATTACAATTAGACGAATAGTAACTTTTTAGAGAATGTGCGGTTAAAAAAAGGAAAAAAAATTGGGTGTAATATTATTTTATTGAAAAATGTGCAATTAATAAGAAGTGAGAGAAAAATAAATTATAATTTAATGGAGAATAATGGGAGTCAAACGAGACTAAGTTCTTGTTTGAATCTTATTCTCAAAAAACTCATTTTTTCTCAAATTGATTTTAACCACACGTTCTTTTAGTAAAATAATTCTACACGTAAATTTAAAAATATTTTTTTCTACTTTTTAATTACACATTCTTCCAATAAAAACAGTATAATTTCAGGTTAATCATCACATGGTCATTTTTCAACCAAGGTTGGTGTCGAGAAATTTGCAAAAGTGGAGTCACGGAACAAAAATTAAAGTTGTGTGACAAAATCTTCCACTTATAACTTTGTCGTTATTTGGTTTACAATGGGATGCGACGCCCCTTTCAGTCACTACTCTCTACCCCCCTTGCTTTTGAAGCAAATTTGTGCATTTATTTATTTATTTATTATTTTTTTTTACTTTTTGGTGCAAAAAGAAAGGAGGATCAACGCTTCCATTATATTTTGGATGCCAAAGTCAACAAGAGTAAACGAATATGTATTTGATATTACTTTATATTGTGTCCACAAATTGCAGAGGATTGATCGTTCTATTTAAGCACAAAGAGTTATCAAAATCACAACGTGATAGAAGAGAAATTTGCTATTATTAATTAGGGGGGTGTTTGATGGATATCATTGAGGGCATAATGTATTTTAAATAGCGATATGATGAGAAATATGTAGTTAAAAAATAAAGAGAAGTTATTGATATGATAAAAAATATTATTTTATTGAATAATGTGAGGTTGAAAATGCATTTTAAAATAATGTATGTGAAACATGGGCCTAGATATTGTCTTCGGGTGTAATATATTGATGCTTGATAGCATGATCTACTAGCTGATCGTTTATCAACGTATCTTTGACCCTTTTGGCGGGTCTCTTGAGGTGAGGATTAGTTAGTTCGGTCAAAACGTGGAGTTTTTCTATTTTTTATGTATTTTAAACATGTTATACAGAGTTTAAAAAAAAAAAAACTCGCGTTTATTATATTATTTTGTACATAACAAGTTTGAAGAGTGAATGATGAGGTAAAATTAATGTTTATTGTGGTTGCTAAAGGTGTAATAATAAATGTAATAATTAACCAAATGAATTAATGAAAAAGATCTAAAATTCCAACTCCAAATAATAATAAACAAAAAATTGTACATTGTGAATAAGCTTTAAATCCTTGACTTGACATGCAAACTTTTGTCCTCACAGGCAATTTCTGAATCTTTTCTCGAATTAAACAACACTAGTAGAACACGGTAATACACGTTTTTAGTTTTCGATTACAAATTGCAAGTATGCCACCGTTTGGCTTGGCTTAAAATCAATTTTTAAATGATTTTAATAAAATGTACAGTTGAAAAGTTTATGAAATATTGTGAATCTTACAAAAATATGTAGTTAAAATTTTAAAAAAATGGAAAAAACTTAATTTTAGAAAATAAGAACCAAACAAGGCGATAATTCAAAAGAATATCGTGTCTTAATTAATATATTGAATTGTATGTATGTATGTATGTATGTATGTATAAATCTCATTGCAACAATTCAAGATTACATACCTAAATTGCCTAGGCTCGAGCAACTGAATGAATTATAAGACGCTTTGGCTTTGAGTTCAACGAGAGCTCCAAATTTTCGAATTTAGCAACAATGCGTCAATGAGTTATGATGTGTCATAAGGGGATGATTAATAATTCATCATTAACAAACAAACATATTGTTTCAATGCAATCCTTTCTCTAAGCTCACATATACACACTTGATCATGTGTACACACTTAGTAATCAGTCCAAAAGATCATTTTCAGCATAGAGATCCACTACCTTGCATCGTTGAGCTCACTAAGTAGTTAGAAACTCAAAATATAATTCAGTATTTCAAGTGATTATTATTAAGAGAAAATTATCAAGCATGCATAAGAGTTACGTCAGAATCTAAGCGAGGAACATCCTTAGATTTGGAATGCAAGAATCTTATAACTCAACTAATGATAAGATGCAGCCCAACAACCTCATTTACTACACAATTCAAAATCCTAGTACAACTCTACCAAAATGTTTTAACTCCTATAGCATATGCAATTGATTTAAGTAAAAAAGTATCTTCAATCACCCATTTCTTTTCATTTTCCAGTAATCGAGCAGTCTCTTTGTACCTTATCTCATAGACTCTAACAAAAAATTACAATTTCACGGTCATGTATCATGAACACAAATGTCAATATTACAAAAATCAGTCCGACCCTACTGGTTAGACAAGAAAAATATGCCATTAAAAATCGTCAACATTGCAAATTCTCGAAGACCCATTGAACCATTCCCGGTTTGACCCGTTTTAAAGGGTTGAGTTTTCTTATAAAAATATTTATTTTTATCAAATGGCTAAATGTTATCATGTTGAAGGACTCTGCATTTACGGTGCCAATTTATAGGCTTCCCTATCTTTCATAAGCAATGTTATTTATCATTATAATGATAGACTGTTCAATTTCATTATTTCAAATAGATTGTTATGTCAGTGATATTCAATTTTCATAATGATAAATAACATTATTCATCTTTCATATCCATTCATTTCTTTCGGTGTGGAATAGCTATTACCAATTAGTTTACAAATATAAACCGTACAACCATGAGGAGAGAGGGAGGAATCCCGAGGACATAGTAGCCCGCTTTACTATACTTTATTAATAAACTTAATACTCTTAAAATATATTTTTGTTCTTATTTATTTCATAATTATTGAGAATTAGTAAAAAAAAAAAAAAAAAAAGTATAAAATAAATACCAAAAAAAGAGTAAAAAATTTTGAAAATTACATACGCACATTTTTGCAAAATTATTTAATGACTTTTTACCATCTATTCAATTTCGACTAAACATTCCTCGACCTCTTAACTTTCTGGTCGATAGTCGGACCGAATCTTAAAACACGATAAATAGTAGTAAACATGTTTTGGTGGTTGCACTATTGGAAGGCATGTGACTTAAAGTACACCCTAATAGTTAATTAGTTCCAAAGTCAAGATAGTGGTGTTTGTTAAATAAGCAATTAGGTAACCCACTCTCTAAGTGATCTCCTTTTTTAAGTCTTAACAACTTTGCTTCTCCGTCGCCAACGGGGCCGTAAAAATGTAAATTACAATTATTTAAAACACATTTAGCACATTAAGAGCCTATTTGAGCCCCCTTTATTTTTAGGCAAAAATACATTTTAAAATAGTGATTTGATGAAGAGTATGTTGTTCAAAAATAAGGAAAAATTTTGAATTTGCGTGTAATATTATTTTTTGAATAATGTGATTGAAATTAAGAGAGAGAATAATATATTTTAAAGATAATGAGGACCAAATTGAAATGAACAATTAACAAATATTGTCGTATATTTTTTTCAAGCTTATGTTTTGCACACTAGCCTCTTGATTATTGCATTTGCATAGTAGCTTTCCAGACATGGCATTCACAGACACACTACAATTTGTATTTTAATACACGTATTAGGCTTATGTTTAGTATAGATTGTTTTGTACATCATTAGTGTGTGACTGTGTGTCCCATAGAATGAGATTAAAAGGTTGAAAAGAACATTTAACCCCCCATTTGATGACCATTATAAAAAGAAATTGACGGAAAATAATATTTTAAATAATTATTATTTTTTTAAAGAATGTTCATTAAAAAAGAAAAGAAAATTAAAAAAGAAAAGAAAATTTTTATATTTACGAACAAAATATTTTATTTTGTAAATGTGGTTAAAAATGAATATAAGAAGAAAAATATATTTTAAATAAAATCAAACTGGTCTGCTGCGTGGGCGTGGCAAAAGAGGTCATGTAGCAACTCCAAATTCTCATCAATAACAAAGCTAAGCCCCTGTTTGATGATTATTATTGAAAAAAGAATGATGTTCTAGAGTAATTTTTTTGGAGTATTTTAAAAGTAAAGAACTGTTTTAAATTTCCATGCAAAATATTTATTATACGAATTTACAGTTGAAAATGATTATGAGAATTATATAATTTTATTTTAGAGGGAGACAAATAGGGGCTAAGTTTGATGTTGCCTATGACCCAGTTCATAATCAAAGCATATATAAATGTTTCTTAAGCTTTCACGATTCTACAATTCAAAGTAGAATACAAATTTGAAGTAATCTTTGAGAAGTATCTGCCTTCCATAGTACACAATGGGAATACTACATTCAAGTTGTGCAGAGAAACATCAATGACTATCATGGAAGCAATGGGCACAACTATGAAATAAGCAAATATAATTTGTCTATTCAAATATCACTTCAAGTTCAATTATAAACTTGGAATAATCATTCTCAATACATCCATTTTCAGAGCGAAGAGAGGAGATGATTTAAAAAGGTAAATCTGAAATAATTGAAAGCTTTCCATTAAGAAAAATCTTCCTCTTAATACAAAACTTGGCTTGATCTGCTTAGCGATACTGCAAAAACAAATTTTCACGATAATTAGTCATTCTATAAAAAAAATGTGAGCCTATGTAGACAAAGAACCAACAGATGATATAATCATGCTAGCAAAGTTTTACAATGTTGCACTTGAATCCACCTCTCTATAGATGTAGAGCTTATGACAAAATCCATCGAAAACCTATCTCCAAGTAAATACAGATACAACTACATATACAAAGCTTTGTACAGAAACCCATGTCATCAAAATATTTCTAGAAAATTCAGCCTATTACCTTGATGAAGCCTATTTCCTTAGCATTGCTACGAAAGCATTGTCTGCAGCACATGAGCCCATACTTTCGAATTATACCATGGGGGTTCCCACAAACACGGCTGCCAAATTAAAGTATTTAAAATGTCAACCTATGCTCAACTCCCATGAGAAAACACGAGGAAAAAAATAAAAAAATTCTTGTTGATTGTTAGATAAGATGGCTTATTTCTAAAATCAAGTGGTTTAAAACTTTTTGAGTTGGTACTAGTTAGTCGAGAGAATTTTGGAGTTCATTTCCAGTTATACCGATGTCTCTTCAAACTATATACAAATTACCATTAGTTAATATAGCAATGTTGGTACAAAATTTAGAGGTAATTCCCATTGTATCTCTTTCGTGATTAAATCAACACATTAAAGATGGCGAGTTTAAAAAACTTAGTCAAAAATTACAGTTATGTATGCTTTAGTGTAGGGACAGCATGTACTAGAAGAGAAGGTAAAAATAATCTTCTTTCTCAAAAAGAAAGTTGCAAAATGTAAGAAGTGAACAAGAGAACTTGGAAAGCTCTTAATTACAAATTCTATTATATATGATTTCAGCTTGCTGCAAGTATGAAAACACAATAGTTTACACTTCCCTCATCTGAATTCATGGGGCCAAAATCATATCCGGCACCTAATGAAGCATGATAAATCCATTGAGAAATTAAAGCTTCTATACCCAAATATGACTATATGAGACCAAGTCCGAACAAACTAAAGGGCCCAAAAACGAACAAAATAAACCCAAATATATCCACACTTTCAGAGTCAAAACTGATAGAACAAAGCAGAAAACTATATAAAATTTACAAGAGGGTTTACAAAGAATAAATGAGAAAGGAATTCAAAATAACGAACATAAGCCTCAAAAAACTTGCATATGCCCTTTGTTTAAAACCATCATATTCACATTTATGAATTGCAAGGAAATTTAACCAGGACTTTGAGTTCGGATTTAAAATAGACAACTATAAGACTATTAAATTCTTGCAATGCTAGTGTATTATTGTAAGTTCAACTTAAGCATCACGGATCAAATTGTCTAGTGTATTATTGTAAGTTCAAATTAAGCATCACGGATCAAATTGACTAGAACAAAAGATAACTTCGCCGAAGCATCAATAATGTACGTAGAGAAACATCAATATATTGCTCAAATTACTAAACAACTTCCTCAAGTCCTTTCAAACAACGAAAATTGGGTACTTTTCATCAACAACAGGTAGCAAAGAAGATTAAGAAAAGCATTCATCGACAAAAAGTAATTAAATAAATAACAAACAAAATTCCAGAAATTAACATTGATTAATGAACCGAGATGATTATACCAAGTGCGGGAGCCAGGGCCGTAGGTTTTGGGATGAGAATTCCAGATGTTGGAGTGCCCCATTCTTCCTCTTCTGCTGAAAGAAAGGCCGCTAGGGTTTGCAAGTGAAAAAGCCTAACTACGGTGAACAGGTGAGGTTTCCGCACGAATTGTGAAACGCAAGTATTTATAGTAAGCAGCGTCAAAACCCTAGATTTTTACATGGGATTTTTTGTTTTGTTAGGGGTATATTTGGACTTGCGTGTATAGACCTGAAGAAAATTAGAATAAGGTAATTATATTTTGGCTACTTAGCACAAAACGTCCCTATCTTTGGGTTGATTTTGGAAATCGTCTTTACCTTTCATTTCTTGACATTTATACCCTTAACTATCATTTTTCGTGCGCTGAACGTCCTTTTTCACCGTTTTTTAACCATTTTACCCTACATTCAAACAAAACAAAAAGAAAAGAAAAACTAAATAATTAATTGCAGTCATGCTCCCAAATTTTTTAAAAAGTGCAAATTAGTCCAAAATCCTTATTAAAACATTAAAAATTAAAAAAATAAAAAATCTCTCTCTGAAAGTATCACTGTTAGAGCGTAAGGACTGTTACTTTACTGGATTATAGTTTTGAAGAGAGGTGAGGATTTTTGGACAAATTTGCACTTTTTAAAAAATTTGGGAACATGAATGCAATTAATTCTTTAGTTTTCTTTTTTTTTCTTTTTGTTTTATTTGAATGGAGGGTAAAATGGTCAAAATATGGTGAAAATGACGTTTAGCGCACGAAAATTGATAAATAAAGGTATAAATGCCAATAAATGAAAGGTATGGACGGTTTCCAAAATCAACCCCAAAGGTAAGGACGTTTTGTGCTAATTAATCTTATATTTGCACCAGAAATCTTATTTTTTACATCACATTTTAATTGTACTTAAGATTTTAATCTTTGCACATTATAGAACTTATATTTATAAAGAAATTTTTCATGTCATTCTTATCCTTAAACTTTTTATTAATTAACATATTTTATATTCAAATGTCCATTGAAATAACGTATAATAACTTATTATTTCCCTTATTTCAAAACATGGAAAAAAATTTTTTTATATAAATCATCATCAAGTACGAAACATACTAACTAACAGAATGTCGAAGATAAGAATTTAATGAAAAAAGTTAAAGAAATAATTGTTACAATTACCAAAGATTGAAGAGTTTAACTTTAATTACAATTTAGTGTAACAAATAAAAATTACGATGTTAATTTAACCATCCTTGGAGTAATTATATTAACGCCACATATTTTAATAGTTGAACTATATTTTGATTACATTTAAAGTATTTAAGCTTTGTTTATTATAATATTAATTATTTATGTTGAATTCTTATCTTTAACTTTCTATTAAATAATATTCTATTTATGTGATTTAAAATGAAAAAAAAAAAAGTCACAATTTTTTTCATTCACTGTTTTTATAAAAAAGTGAATGTGATGGTAAATTAAATCATTTTTATGCTACCCAACAAACATTTTGACGAAATCATTATCACATACTAGATGTGCTAAATAATAGAAGATTGAAAATAAAAATACACTGGAAAAAAGTTAACGACATAAGTGTTGTAGTAAGCAAAAATTAAGGACCTTTACATGCAACTAATAAAAAAATATGTTGTAAATATAATTATCCATAAAAATTATGTAAATCAAATTGTTTTGAGTTGTTTTAACTTTTAAAGCATGTTAAAGTATTTATAAATAAATAGAAATTAGTGGCGAGTAGTATTTTTGGATCTTACAAAATGTGTGAATAAAAAATAATTTAAATGTTTATATAACACACGAGTCTAACATAGGCTTATTAACACCACAATTTTTTACACGGGAAAATTGGCACAAATGATTTTAAATTGTTCATTTAATATATGTTATTTTTTATGGTTTTCATCCGAATGCACCATTTAGAAAGTAAAACTTTTTAGTGCAAATATTTATAATTGTTCACATATTATTAGTCATTTTAGATGGTTTTCATCCAATTCACCGTTTAATAGTCAAGCTTTTGATGCAAAGGCTAAATTCTACTTACCTTAGTTAAATAAATAAAATAACACGAGTAAGCATGAAAGTCAAAAGGTAAGAAAAATGTAAGACAAACAGAAAAGTGAACTCATTTTAGTAATTAACTATCAATCTCACATCCAATGTAGCTTTTGTGACAACCCGATCTCACATTGGAGCCGATCAGTTGGTACCAGAATTCAACTTAAATCTCTCATATGATGGAGATCTTGGATTCGAATTCTTGGGGACGCGTCGAAAGCTGTAAGGGGTAAAATAGGTATATGTTATCCCAAAACGGACAATATATATAATATGATAATGGCTCCGGTGCGAGGTCGAGTCGTTATAACCTTGAATTACTTAAAAAATTATGTCGTATAATCAAAATTGAATGCAACTAAAAAATAAAACTCAAATACAAATTCATAAATATTATGTCACAGAAAAACATTAAATATTTACTTGAGTCCCCCTACATTCATTATACATATTAATTCATCAAAATTTATATCTCATTATCCATATCTAAATGCAATTTTGTTATTATTATAAGAAAATAAAAGACGCCAAAATAACTATCCATAAAGTGCATTCTAAATTAATTTTAAACTTGAATATCTACTCACGAAAAATCAATATCATATAGATTGAAATCTTTCGTAACAATTTTTTTCTACCACATCTTGGAGTCTCCATCAACTTGCACTATAGAGAGATTTTAAATACCTTAACCTTTGCTTATATTACACAAATTTTAAAGCAATTTACTTTGTATCTTAGATGCTCTCGTGAGTGATGTAGGATGTGTTTTCTTTTCTTTTGTCGTATTTTAAAAAAAAAAAAAAATATCCTTTTCACTTATTTTGGTGTTGAAACGGCCAAAGCAATTTAAATTGGATTAACCTCAATTTCTTTACCGTCCCAGACAGGCAACCTTTTTTGACTTCCAAATTAGTAAATTATCATCTAAAATTTTATTTCCAAATATATCCTTTCAGAAGAGACAAACATAATGATTGATGGAAATGTCTATAAGTAATTCAATGTAAAAATATTCCACTAGATTTCAATTTTAAGATAATAATTTATTACTGGTAAAGTAAAAAAAAAAAAAAAAGGCAGAAGCGGTATCATTTTCCTTCTGCAACGGTCAAATAATTGGTTCAATATTGGCAAAATCTCTTTCAAACAGACGCTTTGTTTTATTTATTTAGCTAAAAATAAGTCCATTTTAATCTTTCTACCAAAAGATTGACATTTTAAATGATCAATTGAATGAAAACCATCAAATATAAACAATTTCGTAATTAAGTGGAAGATTAAGGATGTTTGCTTCAAGATTTGAAAGTAATGAACTATTTCCACAGTGATTCCATGTAGGGGCGGACCCAGCACTCGACGAGTTCTGGTGGCCGCCTGTGCTGGATCCGTTGGGAACAGTTTTTTTTTGTGTGTTAATAATGAATATATTTTTTTTTTTTCCAGATTATATACCTAGTAAGTTGTTTTATTTTTAGTCATTTGTTGTAGCTCAACTGGCTAGAATCGGGATATGCATGTAAGAGGTACCAGTTTCGAACCAATAACTTTATTGTTAAATATTTTAAATTCTACAATTTTAACCAAAATTATATGAAACAAAGGTGGGGATTGAACCCATGACATCTCCATTAAATAATAAAGGCTTGACCATTGTGGCACCCATGAAATTTGATAATAAATTCACCGGAATAATATATATTACATATTAACAGTTTTAATGCAATTGTAAAAATTCTAACCCTTGCTCTTCCTATGAATTATACAAAACTTGACCACAATATCATTTGATGAATATTATTAATTTTTACAACAAAAAATATTGCTAATTTATACAGCAGAATTATATATGTTCAGTTTGAACAAAACAATTATTATATTTAAATTTTAGACCTTGTTTGATTTCTTTTTTTTTTTCAAAATACATTTTTTTCTTCTTTCAACCACACATTTTTCAATAAAATAATATTACATGCAAACTCAAAATTTTTCATTATTTGTAACCACACATTCTTCATCAAATCACTATTCTAAAATGCATTTTTTGCCAGAAACAAAATGAGCATCAAATGTGGCTCTTAATATTTTATTGCTAACAACGCTTGACGATTCACGGTCGTCCGTGCTGACTCAAAATCTTGGGTCCGTCAATGACTCCATGGGTTAGGGACCATCAACACCATTTTTTTTTTTTTAATAAATACACAGCGTTTAAATTGCATTAAGGATTATTCACCTTTACTTTCATATATTAACGTTTTTATTACATTTTTATCATTAATCTTTCATGAATTCGCACATGTTGACCATGATGACGTGTTTTGTCTAAAAGAATTGTTTGCGTGCTTCCAAATAAGAGGTAAATATTTATTCATGATTTTGTATTTATTATAATTTTAGTTAAATATTATTACACCATCATAACAAAATTTTTGGATAGAAAATCGATATCAAGGATAATGTGTTAATCAATGGAAGATTAAAAGACGAGCATGCAAAGAAATATCAACATTTCGTCCATATTTCCTACTGGACATACAAAAATGAAGCTCAATTAAATGGTCCAAGAAATGGAGTCCAGTCAGGAAATTCGAAGGATATGCCCAAATGAGACCATGTAAAATATAGCGAAGGCTCATCATCGTCTAAGCCGGCAGGACGCCCAGGATCTGAGCGAATAAAGTGCCTTATTGTCACTCAGAACGATGGTCCTACTCTCGCCCAAGCGTTCGAGATGCCCAAGATCTGAGTAAATATAGTGTCTTGTTCTTATTTAAAGTAACAGTTATTGAAACAGTTAATGGGTAATCTTATCACATTCCACGATCCAAGAATCTCGGTTGCAAGCAATTAAATAACGAGAGTAATGGCAGCAGTTAAAGTGGTAGTTTCTTGATAAGTTATCCATCATGGAGAAAAGTGGGTAGTTACTGGGCGATGAACAGTTTCAAGCGATTTTGACAAGAAAAAGGGCCAAAGGAATATAAAAGATAAAAGAGAACATGGAAGAAAAGACACAAAATCAATCACTCTCAAACAGAGAATTATGTAATTTCATTTCTTTTAGTTATTCCTGTCAACTTCCAAATTGCTTTGTGTGCTTGTGCTCCTTGGAGACGTTTTGCTTCTCGCGAATTCTAATCTTAATAAATAAAGCACCCCTCGTTGGGACTTTGTCTCGAGAGGTTTGTTCCTTACACAATTGTCTGAACCTTCTTTTAATTGTTAGCGATTTCCATATGAAACAATTTTGCCCAGTGGGACAATTGGTGTTTGAGGATACAAAAAGTGAAGCAATATGCCTTATAAGAACTCTGATAAGGAGCCA